>JANHZU010000569.1:92974-110021 GCA_032468055.1 Acrochordus granulatus
AATTGTGGTGCTGGAGAAGACTCTTGAGGGTCCCTTGGACAGCAAGGAGATCAAACCAGTCAATCCTACAGCAAATCCAACCTGATTGCTCTTTGGAGGGACAGATTTTTCCATTCTGTTCTTCACAGTCTGCCTTTTTCATCCTTATGTGGAAGGCATGAAGAGATATATTTTTAACACAAGGACATATTTTAGCTGCTGTCATCTCTTCTTTTTTATTTATAGTTTTTTGGGAATACACTTCTGTTCATTCATACATATATTTATGGATGGAAAAGTATAAATTATTTTAAAACATTAGGAATAATATGTGAACAAAACCATCTACAAAATCTAAAATCACTTTCATAAGCTTTTACAGTAGGTCATTTGACATGATTTCTCCCAAACATTAGAATTCATTGATAAATGTACAAGTTTTGTTTACTCATCACCAATCAGGCAAGAAATAAATACAGTAGAAACAGTTTGTTTAATGCTAAATTATCCCTCTTCTGTTTTTACTGAATTGCTTCATTCCATAGTTTTAACATTATGTTGGACTGTACATATATATTTTGTAATTAGGTTCATGAACCATAACCTTTCACAGGGCTTCAATTTGGTGCTTTCAGAATTGGGTTTAATTCCACAAAAGCCTAGTTTTTTTTTCCTGAAAACTTGCAATGAACATACAATTGCCTATAGGAAGCCAATATTATTTGAGTGACATGAGTGGAACTGAGCAGAATTTTATTTAGAGAGACTACTCTGGTTTAAATAATGACTGAATAGGAAATAAATTGTTGAAACCAGATCTGTTCATCCATAAATGCTTCATAATAGCAACCTTATCATGAATACTGCTTGGGAAGTCTTGGTTTAAAACTGTCTTGAACATCTTTCTTGTGGACCAACATTACAGTGAGCAAGTTGATGATACTGAGGGTGTAGGGCAGGCTATGCTATGGATACTGGATTTTGAGATCATAATTAGAATTGTTGGAGATTACACACTGTCCTTTCCCAAAATACAGGCCACCATTGTCATCAGAGGCAAAAGTCTTCATTGTGTCCAACACAGTAGCAATATAGCAATGTGTTGTTCTTAATTATTAAGACATCTGGAAATGGAATGAACTTGACAAGAGTACAGAAGGGGAAAAGCAGAGCTGGAATGGTCAGAGCTTAAAAGGAAATGGAAAAAGAAGTATTAAAGTTAAAGAACTCTTGAAAATATTATGCAATCTCATGTTTGCCTAATATTTGCCTGCTGAGCTTATTCAAATAGCTAGGGAATGGCTTTACCAATCATTTGCTGAACTTCCTTCATGATGAAACTGACACCATCCTTCCAATTGCTCTCCTCAGTTTCAGTTTATGAGTATTAGTATGCAATTTTCAGTGACTGGGTCTGGATTTGGTACATTAAAATATACTCATCTCTCTGCCACTGTAACCCTGCAGAGTATCGAAGTTAATGGGCTAATAACAAAACAAAAGAAACTGGCAAAAAAGTGAAAGCCGCATCTTCTTTTATGATGGGTCAAAATAGTATTTGGATCAGATATGAACTAGCTGTGTTATTCACCTTTTCTTGCTTGCAGGACTTTTAAGTCGCATGTTCCCATTCCCCCAAATAAGAGGGTGATCAAAAAGATGAATCACAGACAATAGGCATTGTTGCCACTGTGTAAAATTATGCCTGCTGTAGCTACAGGAAGCTTACTAAGGCATTCATGGGGAAAAGAGAACAGAAAATTATGTCACTGAAGGTATGACACAGACAAATTGAACCAGCCATTGAAATCAACTTTGCACAGAGAAAAAGGCAGTTGGAAACAGTGACAGAAAAATAACTCTTGCACTACTTTCACAATAGGGCTGTTTCTAACATAAAATGCCAATAATTTTGAAATCATATTTTCCAATCCTTCAGGCAGTAGAGTTCGTGATATTCAGGCCATGAAATACTTTTGTAATTATTGTAATCACATGGAAATTTATTGAAGAAACTTTAGCTAAGTCCTAGCAAATATCTCAGATGTAAAACTTCTGCTGCTTATGATTAACAGAAAAAGCCTATAGTTGAAAGTTCTCCCCATTAGTCCATCAACATCAATGCTGTGGGAAAAAAAACTTTGCTTCTTAACATCTAGCAATTGCATTGGAGATTGGAACGTTGGCAATCTTATTTGTGAGAGTGACTTATTAAACTTTTTTTGATTTTCCTTACAATCCCAGAAGAAGGGTATACTATGCTCTGAAATATATCCCCAGCATGGCAAGCAAAGAACCCTGTTTGAATTTCTGGAGAATGGCTAGCAGTTAGTGAAAAGCAAAACACTTCAGAACAGAATTCTCTAGTTCATAAACATAAGCATGGGAGACAAAGCAGGAACTCCACTCACATTGGAACAATCCTCACTGAATTGAGACACATTGTTTAAAAAAAAACATAGATGCAATTTGAGAAATATTTCCAACAATTCAAACAGAAATCTAAACAACTTATGACAATTGAGAAGACTAGCATGTGCTCATTTTATGCAAATCTATGCCATGCTTTTTTTGCTTCAGAATTTGTTCAGTTTAGGCAATAAGTTTATCTTAGCTGGCATCATCTTGAATTGGGTGGGAGAATCAGGAAGAGACATCTCTTCCTACCTCCTGTGAACAGAAGACTGCAGAATTTCTATTGTTCATCTTAGGAACCACCTTTGTGAAATGCTAAATTAGTCCATGAGAAAGACAAACCTAAGATAAGAACATCAATTTTTCCCTGCCCATTACTCAGTAGACTAGGGATCAGAGGAGATTTGAAGTACAGTGAGGCATGGAAGAAGCAACTAAGTGGAAGGAATTATAACAAGTAATAATAAGAATGGAGTTAATTATTTTTAAAAGGAATAATGTCCTACAGTGCAGTTTATAATGGATGTTGTAATGATGATTTATTTATAAACTCAGTTCTTTGCAAAGGACATTGTTTTTATGACTTAAATTAAGATTGTGGTATTTTTAAGTTAAGATTGCAGTATAGTGCTTTTCTTTGACACACTGATATGACATACAGCTCATTTTATGGTTATCTGCATTTTGTTGTAGTTATATCTGCAAATCTTCAAGCCTTGGAACCCTCATTTTCATAAACTAGAAATAAAAGTAATCAAAGCAATCTAATATTCATGTAAATTATGCAATTATACAGAATATATTGGTTGTATACCTCATGGAATAATTATTAATAAATGCTGCAACTCATTGATGCCATATGCCTACAAAATGCTTTGTAAAGAGCATATATCATCTGAGTAGACTGGAACCATTCTAATACAATGAAGCTATCTCTGGAGCTATAATTGTGAAGAACCTCTGTTGCACTGTTACACTATATGATAACAATAGAATAACAAAACAAATGAAATGATTCTACCACAGTCAATCAAGCCATGTTAACAAAAATAATGTATATATGGGAACTATAGTAGATAGAGAACAAGACATTTCATAATGGCCAGTAAATGTTCCTTTACATATTAAAAAAAACAATAAACACATGCTCTATTTTTCTTTCTCCTTATGATTTAAGGCACCTTAGGGATTCATAATTTCATTGGGCTCATACGTTCCTTGGATTGTCTTTCCTTTTGCAACCCAGAACCACCAAGAGCAGGTGCATGATTTAAATAATTAAGGAGATTTTTATTTATATATCAAATTTATACCATTCTCAGCTCGCCGTTGGCAATTGAGGATGTTCAAGATATCACTAACATTTTCCTAGGTACATTTATCTAGGATGGAAATATGGTTTATTTTAATCAGATTTACAAAGTAGTGATTGGGAGGTCAATTCAATGCTTCCAGTTCAATATTTTCTCCTATACGCAGGGTTTACATGGTGTAAAACAGGGTGACTGACAATTTCTTTCTGTAGGACTGCCTGAAAATCCTCATTCTCTTTTCCTTCAGCCATCTCTGTCCAAAATATATTAGCAGAGTTTCCATTTTTAGACAGGAAACACAAGGCAGCTACACTTTAAACCTTACAAAAGGACAATAATTGGTAAAAATAACTCTTTTTTCACCAAAACAGAAAATCCTAGGAGTTGGGGGGGTTTTTTTGGTCTCCTTCAGATAAAGATTTGGGAGGCTCCCAGCCACTAAAAACTTATTTACCTTAGTTTAAAATTTAAATAGTTTTAAGAGGGGACCAGACAAATTCACAGAACATTAGCTTATTAATGACTATAGATCTTGATGGAAGTTTCCTATCTCTGGTATCATGGGGATTTATTTTTGTTGTTTTGCCTATCAATCAGTCTTGACATCTAGCAACCACATGGAGAAGTCCATGCAGTTTTCCAGGCAATTTTTTGGAAGTAGTTTACCACTTCCATCTTCTGAAGGCTGAGAGGGAATGAAGTACGAAAAGTTACCTTCCTGAATTTTCTCCACTCCTAGTCCACCACTTTAAATACTAGACCAAACTGGCTTTCAAAGTCATTTGTTGTTGTTCAGTCGCGCAGTCATGTCCGACTCTTCGCGACCGCATGGACTGCATTACGCCAGGCCCCTCTGTCTTGCACTGCCTCCCGGAAGTAGCATATATTAAATAACAGGTGATAAGAAGTAAAAGTAGAAGACTACTATTATTACTCTACTGCGGTTTCTCATAAACTTCCTCATTGTATCAGGTTGTTCAATGAATGAGACTGGATATTGAACCAGATGAGCCTTTGACTTCCATTCCCATATTATAAGTGGCATGTGACAAATAAATATGTCCATGTTTATCAATAAAAACTGCTGGAAGAGATGGTCATTACTTTCTGAAAATATGCTAAGAGCATTCATCAGATTTGGCTGAATCTCAGTTCCTAAGATAGAATAGACTATAATAACACAAAATGTTTTTTCTTTTCTCTGTACTGAAATAGCTAGGTTTGAACTTGTTCTGGTCAAGAATCTGGACCTTTACAAAATTATGATCTCCTGGAGCCTTGGTAGGAAATTAACTTTTGACTTGTTTGCTGATAAGAAAGGGGGAGCATTATTTACTTGTTTGTTTGTTTACGAAGTGGTTATGCTTCATTGTTGTTGACCTCTGATCCAAATAATTTTTAAGTGTATTAGCTGATTCATTTTATGGACAAAGACCCCTTGTTCTTTCACCTCTGCACCTAACAATCAGCTTCAATTTTTTTTTAAAAAAGGACATCTTAGTCTTTATGATTATCTCTTCTACTGCCTAAACCTATTTGAAAGGGCTACCCACAGCAAAAGAAATAATACTTCCAGTTATTATCACATCTGCATTCAAAAAAGAAATGTATAGGCACTGAAAAACAATTCTAAAGCAATTATTAAAAATCAGTTATTACGAATTATCCATTTCTATGAATTATGGGAAGTTTTAGCCATCATAAACCTCAGGTTTGTTTAAAAATTTCAACACAACTGCTCAAATTTATCCAGCAATCTGAACTTTTCTAAATCTCAGGAGAGTAACTCTTGCTCAGGTTGTGCCTATTTTGAGTTTTGAAAGAGAAGCAAGGAATTAAGACCCTACTATTTAAAGCTGCTTGCTTTCGTGTTCATCGTGTTCTTTGGATCATTTCCCATTAAAAATCTTTATTTAAGATTAAAATATTAAGAATAAAAGTCATAGATTGATATCTGTGTAATAAAACTGTCTCCTGGATCATTTCCCTGAGGGCAGTGTATCATCACACAGACATCAATCCATTATTTTTAATCTTAATCTTAAATTAAGATTTTTAATCTTAAAATTATGGTTTATTTAGTAATATTTTCCCTTCATTTTGGAAGGTATTGTTCATGAGCAAATGGAGATCTTGTTAATCTTCCCAAGACTCTTTTCTTAGTTGCAGACTTTTTCTGCATAGGGGACAAAAACAAAATATATTTGCACTGTCTTACATCTATTATATTATCGTTTCTCATAGAGCTGCATTATAAATATTCATTAATCAGCTATAACTTAGGTTAGTTCTGAACACAGTGTGAAATGCTGGAGATACACTATTAGAATTATCAGTCCATTATAGCCCTGTAATTTATTTTGATGCTGTTACAGCACCGAAATGTATTTTGATGCAGCTAGAAGCAGAATTTTTTGCTACCCTTGCACACTACAGGGTTCTAAATGTGAAAATATTTTTATATAGGTAAGATTGGGATCTGTAGAGAAAGCAGGAAAAGAATTAAAATAATACTATTTAAGTGACTCAGCTATTTAAATGACAAAGCAGATATTCCAAAGCTTTAGTCACACAAATTCATGTACCTTTATTTTGTCCCATCCATCAGTCTTAACTTCAGCACTGGTCAAGCTGAATTCTCTGCCCAGCATATCACTTGAGTGATTTGGGGCTGAATTCTGTCATGAATATTATTAGGAAAATCTCATAGGGATGACTCATCAAATCTCTTGCCAGTGTACAGAACTATCAAGTCATATCATAGTGCACAAATTCAAAACAAAGAATCAGCTTTCTATGGAGCTGTCCTAACTCAGTCCTGAATCACTGAGAGCTGCTGTGGAAGACGTACCTGTAATATATGTTTGTCAAGAATTTGCTCTTTCTCCTGTTGACATTTATTAATCTGAGGAAAAGCAGGAATTAGTGGGGTGTAGAATGAAAGGATCTACACATTTCTGCCTTCTAATTTTCCTTTGAGAGGAAGTTCAGTTAGTGATTAAGGCATAAGGCTAGAAACCAGGGGAGTGTGATTCTAATCCTGCCTTAGGCACAAAACCATCTGGGTGACCTTGGGCCATTCATTCTCTCTCAGCCCTATGAAGGAGGCAATGGCAAAGCACTTCTGAAAAACCTTGCCAAAAAAACTTCAAAGACTCGTCTGGGCACTCTCCAAGAATCAGACACAACTGAATGGAAGAAAAAAAATAATTAAATGTATTCCTCAGCAGTCTTTAAACATCATGGTCTTTCTTTCAACATGGGGAAATATAAAGCATTGCATTTAGTGAAGAAAAATGTAGGGTTTATGTACCAAGAAGAAGCGTTCATGGCTTAGAAGCACAATGTAGAAGAAGCACTTTGGTAAGATCGTTGACAACTTGCTGCACATGAGCTAGAATCTTCTAGAAAAGCTAAATAGTCTGTTTTGGTACTAATCTTAGTTATGGGCCAAAAAGAAAGGCATCCAGAGAGTGTTTTGGGTAGCCCTTTGATTCAGCTGGGGCTAATCTGTTAATAGCTAGTACCAATATTTGAATTAGGCCCAGAAATGCATAGCCAGCTAATTGATTGTAATATGACTCAGTAACTTAACTATAGTGAAGATGTAAACAGTCACATTCTAGAGAAAGTGATGTTTGTTCTTTACGAGGATTAATTCAGAAGTACAGTCTGAAAGGAATTAAAGCATGCCTACTTGATTCTAATTCAGGTTTCCCCATATATGACAGTATGCTAACCAAGACATTAAGACTTCAATCAGTGATACTCTGTTAATATATAGAGAAAAATCTGGAATGAAGATCAGAATAATCTCCTAATCATGGACAGGCAGTTCACAAGGAAAACAACCATAATCTTCTGTCCAGATAAGAACACTAATCAGCATTTCTGTCCACTTCCAGAAATGTCTTCAAGAATCTACTCAGGATTTTTATAGTCTCTAGAGGATTAATATGCAGAAATAATAGAAAGAACTGTGTGTTACAGATGCTCATGCTTTCAGATAACTCTGCTTAAAGGTTTTATGCATATGATTTAATGATATAGTATGCAGCGTAGACCCTTATGAGAGATATAAGACTATGGGGCACAACACAAACTTTTGACCAATTAAGAATGAAAGGATATACCAGAAGTCTATTTCTTTTTAACTCAGTCAATTAAAAAACTGTGGTTTTTAGAAAATTACTATAAAGTATGATAATAAAAAGCCATTGAAGATGAAAATTCAATGTGTGCAGTTAAACTTTATATGATTCCCCACTTTTTTTCAGTAAAATGATTTGTAAAAATTCAGCTGTCTTCCTAGAAATTCTTTTGGGGGGATGTTAAATAGAACCCCAAAACATTTAAACATAATAATAATGAATCAGGAACAGAAATGCTATTTAGAAGACTTTTTCAAGCAGGCAGCAAGGAAGGCAGCCATCTGGAATCTGTAGCCACTGTTAACATAACAAGCTGCTTTTAGGTAAGTGAAAGTGTTATCCACAAAAAACCACAAAAGTAAAGCAGCTGCTAGAAGATTAACAGGGAGGAGAATTATGGGAGACGTGCTGAGAACCAAGGTCTTCTAGATAAAATGGGAAAGAAATATCTGATGGGGCAACAGATAAATTTAATAACTAAGTAAAATAAAAATAAAATAAGCATAAAAAGCCTCTTGTACTAGAGAAAATCTCATTGTTTAAAGTGTGGGTTTCATTTACCTTGCATTCCATAGAATCCAAAAAAAATTGAATATTCCAGTTGCAGAGGGAATTAATCATTTATGCTGACCCATTGAAATTGCAATGTATCCACAGAAGATAATTGATCTACCAACTACACATTGAATTACTTATGTTGTAGGATCACAAAATCCAAGCATTTTAAATGCGACTGGAAACTGGTAAAGGGAAGAGGAAGATGGATTAGGTGAGAATTGAGAGACACTGGGACACTTGAAACCTTGTGAAGTCCTTCAGGAAGAAGGTTCACCCTAGAGAATAGCAAAACACCCTTTGATTGCCCTCACCCTTTCACAGCAAATGGGATGTGGAGAGTCCTGGGCCAACCTACCAATTCCTAATGGATCAAGAAAACCGGAAACAAAGGAGAAATGATTCAGTGAATGAAGTGGTTACTCACACTATTAATCAGTTTGAATCTTTGTTAAAAACAAAAACAAACCACTTAGCATTTCCTGATTGTTTATCTTCTGAAAGAACAATCAAACTCTTATCTGATGGTAACAGTTCCCTCTAATGTTTATTGACTTTGGCGAAATCAGTTGTTGACTTTTCTCATGAAAGCAGACAAATATGTTAAACATTGTTAAGAACCGACTCAGGAATATATTATTTGCATTCAGTCAGCTTTCCAATATATAAACAATGTTATTGCCAACATTGAAGCTGATGGCTATTTTTACCAAAAAAACCCTAAATTGTTATAAAAATGCATACTTATACTTCTTTGGATTTATTGATTGTGACATCTTGCTTACATATACCAAGGGCAACTAAAAGAATTGGTTTATTTTGATAACTCCTTACTCTGATCCCAAGTTCCACGTTTTCACCTCCATAGATTTCCATGCCTTCATCTAGTAGACCAATTTCTTGGAAATATTCCCTGTCTACTATGAAGCATCCAATCAGTGCTGGACTCCTGAAAAAAAATGAAAACATATACAAATTGATGAAACTACTGAAGAATGCCCCTGTTTGGCCTCTACTTCTCAAATCTTCAAGGCACATGACGAAACTGAAGGCCCAACTACAACTAAAGGAAAACCATTTGGGGAAATGACATTAAGAATTCCATCCTGATTCTTTCTCAATAATAAGCAGATAATTTTATTACACTGCTATCATTATTTTTTTTTGAAACCTCATTTTTCTTCAAAAGTTCCTATGTGAACACCAATTAATCTCAGTCTTTTCGATGGTGTATGCTTCATATGCCATACATACAGAATTACTTGCACTCCAAAAAATGACTGGAGGCCAGAAATTTTTCAGTGATTGTGATATAGATATATAGGATGCCTGAATGTTATGCATATGCTTTATTAAATGCCATGCATGGAAATGTGACTGCACTTGGAGCTGCAACCAAATTTATATCACTATTTATATATGTGTCTATATGCCTGTGCTGTTTTTACAGTTTTCAATAAATGAATGGATCAGGGAAGGGAAGAGTTATCAGGCAATCCTAATCTTGTTCTCTTCTTTCTATGATTTTATCTTTCCATTTTGAGTTTGCATCAGCTTTAGGTGGATTTTATAAAAAGTCAGGAAAGCAATCATAAAAGCAGGAAAGACAAACTCTGTAATATGCATATGGAATTACCTATTTGGTTTTAACATGACTGAGAATGAAAATAGCACAGATTAATACATGTTCTAATATACACACTGTTAAAAAATGAACACTTCAATATGCTGTCTTATCTGTACATGTAACAGAGCACAGTAGCATTTCAGATTCAAAAGCAAATAAGGTTTTGGGATGCAGAAAAGTGGACAGATTGCACCTGTCTGCAACCAAGTGCATACTTTCAAGGGAATCACACATCTGAAAAAGGCACAGTTGTTTTAAGAAGCTGCAAAACATGACTGCCATGTGCTCCAAAGCATTTTTTCTCATTGAAACAGAATCTAATATTTGGGCAACAGATTCAATAAGACATATAACTCTACTGTCTGAAAGACAGAACTGATAAATGCACAGCCTGTTTTAGTTTTCCTATAGTTTTATTTATAAACTTATTTTACTTCATCCAAAAGCTAAAATAATTCCCTGGTATCAGGACAATATCATACAGAGATGTAAAGATTATCTCCATAAAAGTGCCAGTTGTATTTGTTCACATTTATCCCAATATGAACATATAAAAGCAAATGCAACTTCACATTCTTTTTTCCTGCTTGTTTATTAATTAAATTCATATACATGCACACACATGCACACACATAAGGGATTGGGGGTAAGGGCGGTGAAATTAAGTTCAAAGCACAGCTGGCTAGACTAGATTTGAGTTCCAGAAGAACTGACATGGCACTTCCACCATGCATCATACCTTACTCTATGTGACAGCTCCAAAGTTATGTAGTAACAAACTGTTACTACAGTTCCCATCTACTTTTTAAAACTTCCAACAAAGCTTGGACAATACTCTCTCATGCCTCCTTATAATTTTCACTGCTATATCTAGTTCACATGAGGGCTATGCCTTGTATTAATAAACATATTATGGTTTGAAAACTGTTTTCTTCATTCAACCATTATCTTATGTTGTCTCTTAGAAATATTCATTCTAGATTTTTTTTCCACATACTGCATAAATTTAAATCTTACAGAAAAACCATTCTGGCTCTATGGTCTGCATTTACTGCTTTTCCAGAAACTGCAAGAGATTGCAAGTTCAAATCCTGCCTTAGCCAGGAAAGCCAGCTGGGTGACCCTGGGCCAGTCACTCTCTCTCAACTCAACCCATCACACAGGGTTGTTGTTGTGAGGAAAAGGAAGAGAAGGAAGGAGTATTAGGTGTGTTCACCACCTTGAGTTACATATAAAGTAATAAAGGTGAGATTAAGAAATATAATAATAATAAAACATAGATTCCAATGCTATTGAAATAGGACTGAATTATTCAATGCAGCCTGTGTGCTATGCAGCATCTCCAATGATTACGGCACTCTACAACTCAATTCATTGTGCTTCCACCCTCTTACAGCCATTTCAATTACTGTCATATCATGCCTGAACATATCTGCAAGAAAGTTCAGGCATTTTGACAACCAGTCTGATGAATTCAGAACGCCCTTAAAATGAGAGTCAGGGACAGGTGGCATTTATATAGCACAGGAGGAAAGAGTATTCTTTTTTTTTATCCCAGTGCATACTTTGATGTGCAAGTGGCAGAAATGTCACTATTATCATTATATGAGCAGAAAAAGAGCCCTGGGAACACCTAGATTCTAATTAAAGGAGTTCAGGGGTTGTTGCAAAAGAGAAGAAAAATTTAGCAGCCACCATGACAATGATGATCAAGCTGTGATAAAGTTAGGCATCTGTTTTTGATGTGATCATAAGATTTCAAAAATCACAAATTCTAAAATTTCCCCTTCCTCCTTATGCAGATCAGAGTCTGTACTGTAACAAAGCTACAGGAAACTGAGAACTCTGGATTGAAGAAAACATCAGTCACTAATATGATATTTCAGATCTGCAATGAAGCCTCTTCCATTTTTTTCTGTATAATGGAACCATCTTTAAAAATATTCTGAAAAGATGCTAATGCTTTAAACATGCAGATTTTTAATTCTATTTATTGCCAAATCTTTTCCTTTACTTGTAAATAATCAAATTACTAATTTAATTAATTTTTGGTGAGAAAAATTGAACAGCATTAAACAGGATTCTATTCCTGCTGTTTAAAATGAACAGGTATCCTCACCTTCTTACCCTTCATTCCATATGGCACATTAAACCACAGTTAGTGGTTGTTCCATGTATAAGTGTCATCGCAGCTATCATTTCTAGTTAGCATGACTAACCATTAGCATTTGTTTTACATTTGGTCAGCCCACTGAACTATCAAAGACCCACCAACCACATAATAGCTATGTAACTATTTAGGAGGACCATGGTGAAGTTATAGACCGTGTCATGGAAATTATCCCAATTTATCATTACATAAATAGGCTTTTACTAGAAGTGAAATGTCTCAGTAATGCCACAGGTCATTAACTATCTTATGCCCTGTGCTCCCACCTTTCACATTTCATTTCTTTGGGTCCTGGAGTGAATTTCTAGACATTATAGCCAGTGTCCCTCAATCTGTGTAATTAGTCCCCTTTGTGATCAGTAAGATAATGCTACAAATACAGAGGTGTCCACGATTGAAAGCTTTTATCAAAATGATAAGTCTCTGCCACCTTCATGCATGCAATACCATGATGAAAGGTATGAAATTTCTGTCTCACTGTCACAATGCTGCCTTTTTCATTTGTACTCACGACCCTACAGATAAGCGGTGTATGAAACTCAGAACAGCCACAGGATCTGATACCAGTACTATTGTAGAACTGAACAATGATCTTATTTTTTATTTACTTTTAACACAATGGCAAAATCTGTTTTGCGATATTTCAAAAGTTTTTGGCACAGTTAAAGATTTTGCTACTTTATTCCCAGGGTGCTCAGAATTCATTTTGAATTTCTCTTGATAAGAGTTCTGGAGCTTGCTTTACTGTTGGCAGTAAACTAATAACTATTTTTTTTGGCAGGAAACTGATAACTCTTGTTTTTGTTACATGCATTTCCATCAGTCTGAAGCTTCCCTTGTCGGCCACACTTCTTAAACTATGAAAGTACATTAGAAGGTGATTCCTTATGATGCTTCCCTTGAGATTTAATGGAAATATAAGAAGCCAGACTTATTTGCAGAGACTGCAAAATGAAAAAAAAAGATCATTCACAGAGACCTCTTGTGCAGCTAAATCAGGACTAAAACATCATATTCCATCCATGCAAAAGTCATAAAATATTCTTCTCCTTTGCAAATAAACAAAACACAAATTTCTTTCATCTTGAATATTGAAATTAAAAATAATTACACAGATGAGATTTTCTACAAGATATTACCTGTTTCACAGCTGTGCTATAAGAAGTGCTATATCTTCTGTTTTCTTTTATCATGGTGCTTGTTCTCTCATTTAAATATCAACAGAAACCTATTCCAGATGTCACCAAGATAAAAACAGATTCTTTGTTTTCTACCATAATTACAAAACTAGCACTTTAAATGTGGACTCTTAGAACGCTTTGACTACAGTTTCTTTTTTCAATTTTAATTTTTTTAAATTGATACAGAAATATATTGTCAGTAAGTGGACAAAGGAATTGCCAAGATTGTACAGTTAGTGCTCAATGTATGGTTGCTGAGAAATTCATTCTTGTTTTCCTAACATTTACACAAGGCCTAGAGATTGATGCTGAAAACAAATTGATATTTCTTCCAGTCAATTTCCTGCTAATATTATGATTGTTGTGGACAACTTGTTGAATAAGATAAATTACGATATTTACTATAAAACATAATTTCAGATGTAAAGACTCCTGTCTAACATTACAAAGCAGCTTCAATGTACTTGAGCCAGACTGAAGATTATACAGAAGGTATGGATCTATGGATCAGCAACCTTTCGAATGCCATATACTATCTCAATTTTACATGATAGGCTGAGTGCTCATCTTATAAGCAGTGCTGACTTCACAAGACTTCAGAAGATTTTTGAAACATTTTAAATTATTTCAATTTCACTCTGGAGCCTATATATTTGGTGCTTGTAGGTGCTGTCTTATGAAACTTGGTATAGTATGTAACCAATTTTTTTTTGTCTTTTAATTCTGCTTTTCTTGAACATTTGCTCAAATATGCACCCTACCTTATAGGAGCAGTATTATTTTCCAACTTCCACCATGATTTTGGTGGATTTAGATATCGACACCATAATTCCCAATCAAATCCTTGGGCAGATAGAGGGTATTCTTCTAGTTCAAAGTTATCATATTTAATATTGTCGAATGATGGAGAGATAACTCGTCTTCTGTTTTCTTTTATCCTGGTGAGTACTGGTTCAGCCCTTGAGAAAAGGAAGATGATCAGTTTGTTTCAACAGTAATAGGTATCAAATAATTCTTTACCTTGACCCATGCACTCCCCCCCACACATATATATGACAGCATGTGAGTAATTATTTACTGAATAAATAATACTTTTATCTTTTAAAGTCTATCTTCAAAATAGAACCAGAGGTGGGCAAGAGGGAAGCTGTTAATTAAGATGTTTTAAATAATAGATGGAAAGGCCACAAATGATTAAAGGTAACTGATAGATGCTCATGGACTCAACATTGCTACAGTAATCAGTGTTGGCCTTTCAAATTCTAAACAAAGGAAACTTAATTACAACATGTTTCAAAGTTCCCCTAGCAATTCCTAGATTCTATGTAGCAAATGTCACCCTTGACATTAATTTTAATACAAAATACTGTATAATTGTAGCTATTAATGAGAAGATAGGCAATAGATTAGGTATTGCATTTGGAAAGATTGAAGGTTTTGTTGTCTTCACAAAGGCTTTATGAGAACAAAGGAGATACTTTGTTTATTAAAATTCTGCTCTCTGACTATGTGGTCAAATATGTAGGAAATATTTACTGATATAGCCCGAAAGAATGTTTAGAATTTTCATAGATGAAACATTAAGAGTTAGGCATCATATTTGTCATAACCTTGTATGTTGAAAAAGAAAACACATTTTGCAAACCATCCCATCTCCATGGGAAATAGAGATAAAGTGTAATACAGATATTAGATGATTGTGCTCTCAGAGGTTTTGAAACTCTTGCTTAATGCACTCTTATTCTACTGCTTTGTATTTTTATCCATATAACCCTAGGAAAGATTAATATACTTTTGGTTAAGAAGATATAAGAAGATGAACTTTCAGTAGAAAGGTTTTAAGAAAGAAACTTCAACTTTATTCTTCTGGCCAGTTAAAGAAAGATCATGAGATAGGGAGTCAATGGACAAGCTGGCCAGCTAGTAAATTCTGAATAATTTTCCATATGATGCTCACAGGAATTAAAATGAATAAATTTGGGATTAATGTACTAACAATAATACTAGCAGTGGCATGGGTTTCAAGAACCATTTAAATTTGGAAATCTTTCAATAATTTTTTTTACAATTATGTCAAAGAAATGATTATTTTTCCATTGATGGAAATCCCTTAAAGCCTGATGTGTCAACAGACCTGGGGAACAAAGGAAATTATGAACTGATAAGATGGTTCTATTGTTCATAATCTAATGCTTTCTCATAGCTTTTGCATAATAATATTAATGTTTATAGTTCCTGAAAGTTTTTAAGATTTCTTTGTATAGTTTGTATGCTGTGCAGTCATGTCATGTGAGATGGGCAGTCACACAAATATAATAAATAAATAAAATGAGTCTGTTGTGAATGTAGCAGTATACAAATTTAATAAATCAATAATGGTATCTCATATTGCTGGGAGGAAAATTTCTCCTAACGGGGCAATCACTACACTTTATTATCTTTAATAGCACAGAATAGCTAGTGTCCAGTTTTAAAAGCTATAGGCAAATTCTAAATAATTATAAAATGCACTTGGAAAAAATGCAAGATAATATTTTAAACTCTGATTATTTGTATACCTATTTTTCATTTGCTAGGTCTCCCACTTCTAGGCTATTTATATGTCTGAATAACCAGTTGATGGCAGCAAGGAGATATAGAACTCTCTCCTTGCTTATATCTAGTAAGTGTCTGAGTTTTGAAGCCCAAGAATGATAGCCATGAGTTTACGTGAACAGTCACAGCAACTATGGCAACCATTTTATGAACAGTCGTCTTCTCATTGTAATGTGCTGTCATAATCAACCTCCTGAAATTGCGTATTACTATTTGAGAAGTTTATAATATGCACTTATCTGGAGTTTTAATTTAAATTGCTCTTTACTGAAAGTTAAATAAGGACTGAAGCAGCAATCCTGAATGACAGAAAAAAAGGCAGTTGCACAATGCAACAAAGTGAATTAACTCACCTCTTCTTTCTTAGCTTTATACAACCAACCTGAATACCCTACATTGTCTCCCAGTGTCTATGTGAATGGTGATGAATGCATTTTGAATTAGGTGCTAAACCATCTATTGTGGTCATATTGTGGGACAATGTAGTTCTTGTACACATTTCCATTGTGTACATGAAATATAGTTCTTCAATTGCCACTGAGGACTCCTCTTTCTATATATTCATACATGGCAGTGCCAGACATTGCATATTCATATAGCAAATATCCTATTTCAAAAGCACAGGCTCTCCCTATACAGGAGAAGAATAGATAGCTTCTCATGAAAGGTGAAGAAAATTCTTCTTCTGAATACGACAGTTCAAGTTGTGCAAAGAAGCAATTCAGAAAGTTCATGAACTCTCAGGTTAAAATTGCTGTGGCTATTGTCTCTTCAACTCAGCCATAGTTTAATGCCTTAAGAACAGTGAACTATTATATATCTCTCAGGCATTAGATGCAAGTAACAATGGAAAACATGAAGAAAATAGTCCACACATAGTAATTCTCTGAGTCCCTAGTGTACATTTGTCTGAATTAATTTTGTCAGTCAAATAAGCCTCAGAACAGATGCTTTAGTATTCCAAATGTTCCAAAGCATTCTTTGTCACACAATTTAAATTAGTTGTAATTCACAGAAGATCTTGAAAGCAAAAGTAAGAAAATTACAGTATTTTGTTTTGT
>JANHZU010000569.1:128017-138252 GCA_032468055.1 Acrochordus granulatus
TATGCTGTTCTCACAAATTCATAAAAAAGATGGAGGGGGAGTTCTTTGCTTTGTACTTTTGGTTTCCAAGTTCTCAAAGAGGAAGGGCCCTTTTTTTTGAGGAAAGGATCTTTATACTCTTCAACTAGCTGAACCAGATATTCAAGCCACATCTAATATTAAGTCTGCACTGGCAGGGAGGTGAGAATACTGCCAATAAGAACTGCAACCCTTGAGACGTATTAAATTCCCCAAAAGACCCCAAACAAATTGTACTGATTTTTGCATTTGGTGACCCAAAAGCTTGTGTGCAGTTGTTTAAAAATTAGCTAGGCTAGTACAGTTATGTTTGAATTTGCTGTTTCTTGTTAAAATCATCGAAAAGGTTAAGCCTTTCCCGTTCATTTAAACTAGCCTAGGATCCCCTGAAATCTCACACTGCATCATAGTTTAACATCACATTAGTAATATTTTAGAATTACTGCTAACTTAACCAATTATAAAAAGTCCAATTAAGCTACTTAAAATGTTCTTAAGTAATTTTTTTGCAAATGGAAAGATTTCTAAAATGCAAAATAAAGCATTGAAAAATATTGTTCAACTGATTGCTTCTTTTTCCTATTTCCCTTCCTGCTATTTATTTATTTCTAGCTTAACTGTGATTTGATTTATTCCTCATCTTTCTTCACATAATCAAAGAACTTGAAAAAATTTCCTAGTTCATTTAGCAACTCTCGAAGGGAATCAGAAAAAGCCAACAATTGGGCAACCCCATTCACTCTACAAACTGTCACATGTAAAGAAAAGGCAGGAAGGCTCTCCATAATGGGACTTGCCTTACACTACTAGAGTTCCCTCCTGAGATTCAGACACCAAGACCCAGTTAGACTTTCAGAAAGCCTTGAAGATCTGGCTTTTCCCTTGGGCATTAGGCTAGGTTGTTAGGAGAACATGCCTAGGTTGGACTATAGTTTTAGGTACCTTGATTTTAGTAATGCTGTTTTCTTCTTGTTTTCATGATTATGTTATATGCCACTCAGAATCACAAGATTAAGAGGGATAGTTATATACATTCAATCAATCAACAAGCCCTTATGCCACAGACTTCCATGATAAGGGAAATGGATATAGGGTACATTCACACACAACAGGCATAATATATACTGTCATGTGAAAAAGAAAGTACACCCTCTTTGAGGTTTATGGTTTATGTATCAGGTCATAGTAAATTTCATCTGATCCTAAGTAGTACTTAAAAGTAGGTAAATATAACCGCAGATGAACAAAAACACATGACATATTACACCATGTCATCATTTATTTCACAGAAAGAAAGACAAAATGGAGAAGCCATGTGTGAAAAATTAAAGATACTCTTACTGCTTCCATAGGTATGAAGAGGCTAGGTTTGAGGACCTAGCCTAAGCAGACGTTTGAGGAGTTTGCTGGTCTCCAGCATTGAGGTGTGTGTTAACACAATGCCAAAGAGTAAAGACACAGGCAATGATCTTAGATAAGAAAATGTTGCTGCCCAACAATCTGGGAAGGGTTATAAGGACATTGAAATTCCATCATTCTACAGTAAAGAAGATTATTCACAAGCGGAAAACATTCCCAGGAGTGGACATCCCAAAAAATTCACCCCAAGGTCAGAGTGTGCAATGTTCAGACAAATTGCAAAAAATCCAAGGAGTACAACAAGTATAGTTTGTTTAGAAGGGTGCCAGGAGAAAGCCTCTTCTTTCTAAAAGGAACATGGTAGCACAGCTTTGATTTGCAAAATTGCATCTGAACAAATCACAAGACTTCTGGAACACTCCCCTTTGGACAGACAAGATGAAAGTAGAGATGTTTGGCCATATTGCGCAGTGACACATTTGGCAAAAACCAAACACAGCATATCTGCAAAACCTCTCATCATGCATGGTGGAGGATGGGTGATGATTTGGGCTTGTTTTGTAGCCACAGGAGCTAGGCACCTTGCAGTCACTGAGTCGACTGTACCAATGCAGTCATTGGTAACTCCTCTGGTTACCAATGTAGTCTAGAGTCAAATGTGAGGCCATCTGTCCAACAGCTAAAGCTTGGCTGATATTGGATCTTGCAACAGGATAGTCATCCCAAGCACACTAGCAAATCTACCACAGAATGGCTGCAAAAGAAAAGAATGAAGTTGTTGCAGTGGCCCAGTCAAAGTCCAAACCCTAACCCAACTGAAATGCTGTGGCGGGATCTCAAGAAAGCTGTGCATCAATGAACTGAAGCAATATTGTAAGGAAGAGTGGGCCAAAATTCCTCTACAATGACGCAAAAGACTGATAAAGTCATACAGAAAATGATTACTTCACATTATTGCTGCTAAAGCTGGTTCTACAAGCTATTGAATCATAAGGTGTACTTAGTTTTTCACACATGGCTTCTCCATTTTGGCTTTCATTTTGTAAAACAAATAATGACACAGTGTAATGTCATGTGTCCTGTTCATCTGAGATTGTATTTACCTACTTTTAAAAACTGCTAAGGACCAGATGATTTTTACTATGTTCTGATGTAAACCATAGAATTCAAAGAGGGTGTGCTTTTTTTCCCACATTACTGTATGTAACCCAACCCAAAGCCAGTTCACCAGTTTGAAGTATGTTTGTAGCTCCATAATTGTAGATATAATGACAATTAAGGTATTTATATACTCTTCAAAATAGAACTAGACTTTCTATTGTCCTTCATTTGGTTACAATAAAGATGCAATATAACTAGAATCAAAAAACAGGATTTACCTATCCCAGGTCCTTGGGAAGGACTCAATAGGTCGACAAAGATGCCAAATCTAGATTAAACTCTGGTTGACTGAGCAACGAAACATACAATATAACTAGAAAAGAATAAAAAAATAGGGAACGTGCACATAGTTTTGTATCATTTTAAAATGAACACCATGCAAAATTAAGTACATAGATATTAGATGTACTCTGATATTTTTAGAATGCATACTGGTTTCATGGTCATTTCTTGAGATAAATACTGATTAATCACTGCTGCTTTATAACAGCTTCCAAAGGATAGTCCCATTAGTGTTTTTCAGAAAAAAAGTGATCTTGCAGCATCTTAAAGAGTTACACATTTATTATGGCAAAAACTTTTACAGATCATAGTCCATTTAATGAAATACATGGTGTATAATCTATGACTGGACTGGAAATTAATCAAAAAAGCATATAACTTATATTTGTTAGTTTATATTGGTAAGGCTGGTAAAAAATAAGGTTGGTAAACAAATTATCATTTAATATAAGATTAAGCAGTCTCATGCTTCTGGTTTAGGATCAGAGACACAACAATTGTTATCATGCTATATGTCCCCATTATTTTGAAAATATATAAGATGGGGATGATGGTTAGGGAAGTTCTCTTTAATTTTCTGTTCTCTGATTACTCACTTCTTTAGGTAAATGTGGATGTGAAAATGGATCAAGTAATTAGTGAGCTTCAGTACTTATTACCATCCAGTTTAATAATAATTGCTAGAGGCACATGATGAATTTTACACTTCACTTTTACTTGCATGTGGCATATATCAATCTAGAATCCCACTGAGAACACCAAATTTCCCAATTGTCTTATACTGATAGTTTAATCATTCATATTTTACTTATGCAGACAAATAAAACAGTATTTCATAAATGCAGTGCTGTTTTAATACCTTTATCATAACTTTTAATAGAGTATTTATTATAAATTATGAAATACTTCTAATTACATATCTATTTATATGCAGAATAAAACTCAGCATAATTCTGGGTAGAAAGTAAACAAACAATTTTAGCATCACCATTATGAATATAAATGAAATATTGAAGGTCTATTCTTTCTTTAGAAACACAATTTGAAAACTGAGGTGAGGGGTACATAGTGCTAGCAACAAAAAGAACCAATTCATAATGTCTCATTTATGTATACACAATATTTTTAAATAATAATTTTATTAAACATTACATTTTACAATACAAACTAAGACAAATTAAAAAATAAAAGAATAAAAAGGAAAAAAGGTGCAAAAAAGAAAAAAGAAAAATTAGAATTTAATAAAGAAAAAGAAAAGGAAAATATATAAAATAGTGATTTCTCCCTTCACTACAAATATAAACAATTTTAGTAATCTATTATTTTTTTCCTCAACAAATAATCTCTTTTTCCTACATCCCATCTCATATCTATAAATGGATCCATAGTCTTGTTATTTCAGTTGTGATGTCAGCAAAAATCCATTAAAGATTTCCAAATACCTATTTTAACCTTGATCAAATAAACCAACTTTATATTCCTTCCTTTTACTTCTAATAATACCTGCAAATAATGTCCTAGATTTTGATTTCTTTTCATTTTTTTTCTCTATCCGTTTTCACAAAATTCTTCAGAGCTATAACAAGCCTCTTTTGTAAACCCAATATAGGAAAATTATCCAGGCCACTCTCTTGGTTTGTTATTTGTATATCTTTTAAACATTAAGACATCAGCTGGTTTCTTTTGTATGTCCAGTGTAACATCTTTTTCCATGTCACTCTTATAGTCTCTCACTTTTAAATCCACTTTCAAATCAGCCTTAATCATGTCAGATAAAACAGTTTCAATCATGTTCTTTTCTGTAACATCTTTTGAACATAGTCTATCTAGAAAGGCAAAATTAACTTCTGGGTCCATTGTTCACAAATATCCTCCAATATATGTAATGTTAAAATATTTTGCTTAATTCTGTATTCATAAGTTGAATTTGAGTGTTCTTCAATTGTAATCCTTAGTTCTTTCTACTTCCCTTTTGTGTCCAATTTCTGAAGTCTTATGTTTTTTTAAAGAATTTAAAACAAAAACATTTTCCTATGGCAACTTTTTTTATAATTAATTCCAACATCTTATTTCAAATTTATTTGGACCCTTAGTCCATTTGTAACTTTCTAAAATCAAACTTTTAATCACCCTTTTGCTATTTATTTTAGGAAAAGGATTAAATTCTTAAACTTGTAGGTAAAACTTCTTTCAGTAAATATTGCAGGAATCTCACTGGGTGCTATAAACATGTCAGTTCAAAAGTTCCTAATAGTTCAAAACTTAACAAGCAATTTTCAAAAGTGATTAGAGAAAGAAGTGTGCAGATTCAGTCTCCTTTTAAAGACTCAGTGCGTTAAGCAAGATGTCTATTCCCTTATTTCTCAGAGCTCTAAATGCACCAGAGACTACTGTCTTGTGGCTTTTTCATGAGCAAGGACTGTCTGGAGCACTTGTGGGCAATCTCAGTTCCTCTCCTTGTCTGGAGAGAAATTAAAAGAGCTAGTCTACTCACTGGCTCTTCATTTCACTGCAGCTGATGCTCTACTTTTCATGGAGCTGTCTTCATTCCACCATTTCTTCCCTGGAAGGTACACAATACAGTATCTGAGTAAATTGGTACATGATACTTCTAAGGAAAATGAGGGAAGGGATTGTTTTTTCCTGTAATAGCAGCAACAATGAAATGAAATTGTTGCCACAGGAAGTAAAGAATCATGCCTGTCTCTGTTACATAATAGGCAACAAATTTTCAGCCATAGAATTATTCCTTTAGGTCTCTCAGCCCTCTTAGTACTATTATGCTCAATTTTAGTCTGATGCAATTTGCTGCTTAATGCACCTTGCCACCAACTCAGTGTACTTCAACTCACTGAAATGTTAAGCAACACTGCAGAACTGATTGCTTTCCAGACTTTGAGATTTCCTTTTTCTTATAGGAGTTACATATTTTATTTTATTTTTCATTTTCTCTCTCTGGGATAGAAGGTCAGTTTAGAAATTCTAAGATTTAAAACTTAAATAAATTGTCCTAGATGAAGTTAATTTCTAAATCATTCTCAGTGTCGACAATGTTCAAACAAAATACGCTTGCACTTACTGATTGAAGGCTGTTCACAGTTATAATGATACATTTCTGCAACATCATAAATTTGAGTAAATTGTTTGAACTTTGTTGGTGACTTATTTAGTTCATTTGTCCAGTTGGGAGTATAATGTGAACACTGTTACTCAATGGACCAAATAATTACAAAAAAGTATCAATTATAAGGAAGTCATCTGAAAAAAAATGTGTTTTTTTTTCCTCTGTCTTTGCATTATAAAATATGATTTCAAAAGGTATTATCTTTACACATTAACCATGTAAGGCAAAGTTGACAGTAAAAGAAATAATTTTAAAAACAGGCTTTTCAAAGAAGCACAAAAAATGTTGACTGGTCAGATCATTTGAGATATACTACTATACATCCCATATGTTTAGAGCCGCCTTCAAAATCATTAAATGGAGGTTGCTTAAAAAGAGATGCAAGAAAATTTAAACCTTAATGTCCTTAATATCAGGGTGGGCAATCTATCATTTGTGAAAAGCTTCATTTAACATTTTGGGAAAGCTGAAGACTACATTGTAGATGAAATCCTCACCCAGATTCCCAAGACAGAGTTTGTGGAGGAAGTGGAAATGTCTTCTAAGATCATTTATCAGGCAAAAGACTCCTCTAATCCAAATCCTAATTAAAAAAATAAACTTACCAGATATGATTTAAGTGATTGTCTGCATTTTTAAACACAATGTAGTTTGTGTTTAAGCCCCTGTGAGCAATTTCTCTGTGTGCTTCTCCACAGTGTTTCAAATGTGATAAAGGGAATGTGTTGTAAACCAAAACTAAAAAGCCAGTTTGGTCTAGTAGTTAAGATACTAGGCTAGAAACCAGGAGACTGTGAGTTGTAGTCCCATATTAGGTATGAAAGCTTGATGGATGACCTTGGGCCAATCATTCACTCTCAGACCAATTCACAGAGTTCTTGTTGTGGGGAAAATAACAGAAGGAAGGAGCATTAGGTGTGTTATTTTGACCTTATGTTATTTATAAAAATAAACAAATAAATATGATTAAATTCAGTTTGGTATGGAAATATTATTCTGCAGTACTTTCTGTTAGATGGAAAGCTTTCTAGCGATTAGGCTATGCAACCAATTTATTAGAAGTCTTCCTCTCAATGTGCTTGCTTTACAACTATTAAATGGACTTTAATAAACCGTTCTGATAATTTATGGGTCCAAAGGTAGCTCTTAGAAGGATCAGTTTTTATTTTTGAAGTTTGGCTTGATTTTGAGGACAAAAATACATGATATTTTGATTTGATTAAGTTCTGACAAGTGGGAGGAAAAGCTCATATTTGCAAATTTTTGAAAAGTCAATCTCAAAGCCAAAGTGCACTTGAGATGCATAAGAGGCACCTTTTGATTTTCCTTCGGCCCACTCAAAATGAGGGCTCTCCAGATGGGAGACAATGTTCTCCAAATACCTGTTAAAAGGTTGCTTTTTTATGATATCTGAGGAACACTATTCACGTTCAAAAGAGAAGAAAACCAGGTTTTTATACAACTGTCTATGGTTCTATAAACCTTCCCTTGTGGTAAACAGCAGATGAGATGACCGATTCTATTCCATTAAAAAAGACATTTGATAAATCAGATTACTGAATAAACTTTTCTTCAGCATCTTCTACATTCACAGTCAAGATAAATACTACTTTTAAAGTAGCAAAAGGATCACTGTACATGGCATATGTAATTCAGACAAATTGATGATTTCCATAAAGTTGGTTAGCATAATTATAGAATCTAGAATTGTCATTGGACATTTCCTTCAAGTCCCAGGAAAAGGGACTATAGATAAAGAACAGCTATTATCCATTCTATTATTTTAAATTACTTCCTGCTTCTTTTACAAATGTCTCCCCAATAAAAAGTAATAATCTCAAAAATCAAAACACAGATGGAGGGGAGACTGCTTTCAAGCACATTAGCTCTGAGAAAGTGAAAGAAAAAAGCTTTTTATAAATACCCCAAAGTTATATAGGCCAGTCTCTTTAGCATGATAGCAAAATCTTAAACTTTGAGATGGGAGTTATGGCTAAACAAAACTGGAACTATCAACTAGATTTGGAATGGCATTTGCCCTTTTTTTCAGAAATAGATGTCTCTTCTTTTAAATGAATAATTCTTTTGAATTCTTCATTTAAAAAAATCCAGAGTTTTATACATTTAGAACACCTCTCCCTGTTGGACCAGAGCCTCTAATCTGAAAGCTGCCTACATAATGCTTTTGTAATGTGCATTATATTTCAGTACTTGATTTTAATGCATACACTGCTTTGAAGACACACTCTGGAATTTCAAGAGTCTAGGGCAGCACTGCAACAACAGTTTTAATGACCTATTATCTTGGGCACCATTGCCTTAGGCCTCAAAGTCTCATTAAGAAACTCAAGAGTTTAATGTGCTGTAATTATTTTTTAAGGGAAAAAAACAACCTGAGTGTTGTTTTTTTTACTTTTCCTGAAGCCAGGGTCTTGTCCCACTTGAATAATCTGAGATATCTCTTTCTGAGACTCATTAGGGCACATTACTACTCTTCAGTCATTCTAATACAGTAGAGAATGGAATGGAAATGGAGACAACACCCAGTCTCTGTAGCTTTTACTTCCAGCCTCTTTGTCTTGATGGGGAAAGTCTGCCATGAATCTGTAATATGCTTTGCTTTAATGCAATACGCTGCTCTGTGCTATCAGTTTACTTGGTGCCTTCAAGGACACGCCAACACATTTCACAGATAAGGCAGAAAATGCATTTTTCTATAGATGGAATAGCAATAAAGATTACTTTTTATATTTAGTCTGTATTCATTCAGCATCACTTCATTCTTAACATTCACATTTTAAATACCTCATTTCCCCTGCTTTCAAATTAGTTTTCCCTGACATACCAAATTCTCACTTCCATATAATAAAGTGAGGGGAAGCCCTCTATTATACAAGTCATGTTCACTTCTTTTGACAAAATTTCCTTTCTTCTTCCTCTCAAACCATTATTCCATTCTATTTTTCTTTCTCTCTCTCTCTCTCAATACAATTCTTGTTAAACATATTTCCTTGTTAACCATAAACCTCCTTAACGTATTTCTTTCATAGTCATCACTCAGTTTTGTACACACATTGATTTCATACCAATTCATTTTTTACCCACTCTCTTCTATAACCACCAAATTTAAGTAAAAAATATATTCAAATTACTTTCATATTTCTCATGACATTCCTATAGTTTCCCTTCATACAGTATAGCAAAGCTGTCAGAAACATATTGTTACACATATTTTCACTTCTGCTGATAAACATTCATTCCTTGCAACAGCCTTCCAGCTTCTCCATGCTTTCAAAATTACTCATTTTAGAATATTTTAGGAAATATTCTACTACGTTACATAAATTCATTTGCTTATTTTTGCCTCCTGCCATTCATATCTAACTTGCAATCATTCTTTCTTTCTCAATCATGGTGCAAGAAATACTAATTGTCAGAACCATATTCCTGATCATATCCTACAGTCTAATAGTTACTTTATATCATTTCAGATTGAAGCCAAATGCAGGCTGTATATGTACGACAGTATGTACTTTGCTTTTTTTTTTTGGAATGAGTGGGGATTTGAGGTTTTTTGGAATGAGTAGGTATTTTTAATTCCTGGTGACTGCCTGGACAAGTCCCTGCAGTTTTCTTAGCAATATTTCAAAAGTGTTTCTTTTAACTTTTTTTTAATTTGGTCCTACCACCCAGTGAGACAATACTTTGCTGTGGTTATAGGGCTTGTGTGCTTCGAAGATGAGAGCTATGCCAGAGGTTCAACCATACTGGATAGATCTCATCAAAGGAGCAGACAAAGAGTGTCTCCCTACCATAAAAAAATGAGATGTAACTTACAGAAATCCATACTGCCTCGATCATCACTCGGATTAACAAGGACCGCGCTAGAAGTTGTTGGGGTTCCTGGACATCTGGTGAAAAATGGGCTACAGGACTCCACTGGAAAAGGAAATGGCAACAGACTCCAGTATTCTTACCAAGAAAACCCCATGGACAGTAATAAAAGGCTAAAAGATAGGACACCAGAAGATGAGCCCCTCAGATCAGAAGGAATTACAAGTAGCTCCAGAAAGAGTGAAATGATGCTCAGTTCTGGATGTGTCCGGAGGTGAAAAAAAAAAGCTGATGTTAAAAAGAACAATATTGCATAGGAACCTGTAATGTAAGATCTATGAATCAAGGTAAGCTGGATGAGGCCAAACATGAGATGGCACGATTGAATGTCGACATCTTGGGAATCAGTGAACTAAAATGGACAGGAATGGGAGAATTTAATTCAGATGACCACTAC
>JANHZU010000569.1:142938-159185 GCA_032468055.1 Acrochordus granulatus
TTTTTGACGCATGTCATGTGACAGCTCCTGAAGAGCCGCATGAAACTAGTTAAAGAGCCGCATGAGGCTCGCGAGCCACGGGTTGCCCACACCTGTAGTAGAGTATGCAGTGGTTTTTTTTGAAGTGCTGTGTTTGCAACCGCACACCTTCCAAAGCAATTTTTTCTGAATCGAATGAAAGCACTGCACAGTCTGCTAAATAGTTTTTCCAGTTAGGACTGCACTTGGAATGATTCTTGCTATGAAATTTCTCACGCAAGAGAGAAAATCAGTCTTCATTAATTTATGCCATTGGGGTGACACAGTTCCTCAGATAACCTGGTCCCATTGCCATGAAGGGCTTTATAGGTCAAAACCAACAGTTTGAATTGCACCTGGAAGCAGACTGGCAACCAATGCAGATTGTGGAATAAAGGTGTTACATGGATCAATCTACTGGCTCCTACAATCATCTGCGCAGCTGCATTCTGTATCAGCTGCAGTCTCCAGATGCTCTTCAAGGGTAGCCCCATGTAGAACGCACTGCAATAATCCAATATAAAGATGACGAGGGCATGAGTGACTGAGTGAAGGGGCTCCTGGTCTAGGAAGGGGTGTAACTGGTGCACAATATGAAGTTGCACAAAAGGCCTCCTGGCTATGAGTCGCGAGTCCAGAAGGACCCCCAGATTACACACCGGGTCTTCTGGGGTAGTGCAACCCCTCTAAAGTTAAAGATGATAAAGTCCCAGCACAAGTAGCCCCAGATACCCAAAGCCACTCAGTCTTGCCAGGGTTCAACTGAAGCCTGTTGTCCCCCATCCAGACCCAAACAGCCTCCAGACACCGAGTCACTTGAATCACCAGGAATGGAGATGCAAATCTGAGTATCATCAGCATACTGATGGTACCTCATCCCATGGCGACAGATGATCTCACCCAATGGTTTCATGTAAGTGTTAAAGAGGAGAGGAGAAAGTACCCAGCCTTGTAGAACACCACAAAGTAGCGGCCATGGGCTGGACTTCTATCTTCCTATTAACTCCGATTGGGACCTGCTGCAGAGAAAGGAGCGAAACAAGTGCAGAACTACACTGCCCAGCCCCAGCCCCTGCAGCCAACCCAAAAGGATACCATGGTCGATGGTATCCAATACTGTTGAGAGATCAAGAAGAGCCATGATGGATGCGCTACCTCCATCCCACTCTCTCCAGAGATCATCCATAAGAGCAACTAATACTGTCTCCATCTGAACCCAGACTGAAAAGGGTCCAGAAAATCAATTTCCTCCAGGATCCTCTGAAGTTGCCATGCAACCACTTTCTCAACCACTTACCTTAAAAAGGGCAAGTGGGAGACTGGACGATACTTGTCTAGGCAAGTGGAGTCCAACAATGATATTTTTTAACAGGGGATGAACCAGCACCTCCTTAAAAGGTCCAAGAAAAACCCCCTGTTGCAGTGAGGCATTTATCACTGTATGGATCCATCTATTAGTCACCCTTCTGGCAGCTTTCACCAACCAGGAGGGACAAGGATTTAATTGACAGGTGGTCTCACTAACAGCATCAAGGACCCAGTCCACTTCATCAGGAACAACAGGATTGAATTGTTCCCAGATAACTGGGCAGGACTCCTCTCTCAATCTGCATCACACACAGCTTCCAACTGAGAGTGAATCCAAGTGACTTTGTCTGCCAGGTGCTCAGCACATTCCTCCACACGGAGACTTGCAGAAGGTCTCCCGAATCCTCCTTACAAGAAGGAATCAGGTGATTCTAAACAGGGCCGATAGGTGGTACTCTGCAGATACAATAGGGTTGGAGAAATAATCATGTTTTGCTGCCCTTATCGCCACAAGATAGGCTTTAACAGCAGCTCTAACTTGTGTTCAGTTGGATACTTCCCTCATCTTCCTCCAGCAGCGCTCCAGGCATCTCTTTACCCTCTTCAGAACCCACAACTCTTCTGTGAACCATAGAGAGTGCTGGGTATGATGAGTAGAGAAAGGCCACATGGGCACAATCCTATCTAAAGCCTTGGCTGCCCTCTGATTCTAGGACATAACCAGGGCTTCGACAGGACTGTGCAGCAATACCTCTGGGACAGCCCCCAGCTCCCTCTGAAACTTAGGTCCATCAATAGCCAAGGGCAGACCACTCAAGGCCACCTCCTTGCAGAGAGGGGTGGCATAAGAGAATCTCAAGGACATCAGGGCATGATCTGAACATGACAAGGGGGACACTAAAATTCCCCTTCAAGTTCATGTTGCCATTGCTCTGACAAGAATATCATATCTGGGGGTTTGGCCACTGTCTCGAATAGAGCTTGAAATAATCTGGGATAGGCCCATGGCTGCCATAGAAGCCAGAAACTCTTGAGCTAATCCCGAGGACATACCCAGGGATGGCAAATTGAAATCCTCCAAGACCATCAGCCTGGGGAAATCCACTGCCAACCTGAGATACCCTCAGCCAGCTCAGGCAGGGAGGATGCTATGCAGCAGGGAGGCTGCTACAGTAGCAACAGTCCCAATTGATCCCAAAAGCTGAGTCTCACGAACAGGGTCTCACAACCAGACACTTGTAGAGCAAGGTCCCTGGAGGCGAACAGAGATTCTTGGATGACCACTGCCACCCCACCTCTTGTGCCCTGGGGTCTTGGCTGGTGCCAGACCTTAAACCCAGCTAGACCCAACTCCAAGAGGAAAAACTCCCCCTCAGGAGCCAGCCAGGTCTCAATAATGCATGCCAGGTCAGCATGTTCCTCCTCAAGGGTCTCACAAATGAGGGGAACTTTATTATTAACTGACCTGGAGTTCATCAGAAGCAACTGGATATCAGGGTATCCAAAGGTATGCTGACCAGCATCTCAGGGTATCAAAGGTATGCTGACCAGGGGCTGGGCATGAGCACAGAGGGCCAGAACACGCTACCAATACTAACCATCAGGGGCTCTTCCCCTGCAACAGCCTGCCCTTCAGTTCCCAGAGCATTTCCCTGGAGTGCTTCAAGCAAAAGCAAAATAAGTATTTGAGAATGTACAGGCACATTCTGATGACTTACTTTTAAGTGAGGAAATGACAGGATAAATGAGTAAATGGCCAGTTTTCACACTGCTGAGTACAAACTGATGCTGGGATCAATGTTTTCTAATTTTTATATAAATGATCAGGACTTAGCGTTAAGCAGGGAAGCAGCTATGTTTGCTGATGATACCAAACTGTTCAAGATGGTAAAATAAAAAAGAGATTATGAGATGTTCAAAAAGAATATCTTCAAATTGGGAAAATGGATTTCTGAATGACAAATGCAGATCATTATAAACAATGATGAAATGATGCATGTTGGTATAGAAAATTCAAAGTTATCTATATAACTATATATAGGATCCAAAGTGTCAGAGGTGGTCTAGGAGGCACAGTAGACAGCTAAGTGAAAATATCTATCTACTACGCAGCTGCTGTAAAACAAGGCAAGTTCCCTGATTGGAAGTATTAGGAAGGGAAATGAGAATAGAACTGCTGCTTAAATAAAGCTCTTATAAAAACATATGGCGAAATCACCCTTGGAACATGATGTTCAGATTTGTCACTGTGCTGTGCCAGTACACTGTACTGTACTTTATTGTCACTGTACTGGTTAGAAAAAACAGCAACCGAGATGATTAGGGACTAAACCTTATAAGACTTATAGGACTTCCAATGTAAACATATGGTATAGCAACGAAGGGTCTTTAGCCTAGAATGAAGGAGGTAAGGGGAGGCATGATAAAGATATATAAATCTTGCATTGAATAGATAACTTGGATAAACAGAAGGTTTTCGCTACAAATAATGGTAGAGAAAGTATATTGTACATTTAATCTAAATGGAGAGAGATTCAGAAGAGATCATTTAAGGAGTAAGGGAAAATCCAGCAGTATTAAGACCAGAGTTGGAAATTATGTAAACATTTAACAGCTATACAGCTTCAAGATAATCAAGCACTATTAAGTCAATTATTGAGTAGGGCAGATGGTAAGAAGAAAGCTATGAGTTTGAATCACCATGGGAATCAGAGACATGCATATTCACACAGCAGTGGACAAGCAATTGCTCGTTTAGTTTCCTCCTTGCTGACAATAAAGAATTTTAATCTAGAAGATCTGTGTCTTTGGGATATCTTCTGATTTCTAGCCTAGGATATGACTTTTATCATGTAAAGTTTGGAGGTTTCTATTTTATGGCTCAGTCTTATTTGCTCAGTCATCTCAATGCCATTGATATGGAAGGAAAGGTATCAAAAGATCAAGAATTGACATGATAACTAACATGTTGATTGTTGATCAAGCGGCCAATGATTTTCTCCAGTAACAGAACCAAATGGCTACACAGAGGTAGCAATTAGCCCAAATAATGACTCATCTTGTTTAACAGGTGGGACAATGTGCCTATCAGGTAGGACAGAACTAACCATCAAAACTAGGGTGATTCAGACTGAACCTAACTTTTCAGCTAGAAAAATATGGTGGAATCCAAATAAGTTTAATTTTTTTCTTGTTCAGTATCTACTGTATTCCTGAGACTAGATGATTCCCCAAGTAAGCCTCCATATAATTTACAATTAGTCTATAATTATATAGTATATGTTTGGTACAGAATTATGCAGTTGCGTTTCAACTGCTACCACAAGATATGGGCTAAAATGAAAAAGGCTTTAATTAACCAGTTCAAAGATCCACTGTCAGATGAAATATAAGGCAAGCTCATTTATCAAGTTACTCAGGCATCATGATTAGGTTGAAAACTTCAAGAATCTCAGGAAAGTTGAGACATGAAGGGGAGATATCATTACACGTAATCTTTGATGGATGACAACAAATGGAACCAGAATTTCAATTGCTGAGTGAAGTGATCATTATGTGAGATGCCCAAATGACTGCATCATTCAACAAGCACAATCCTGGTTCTCCCAGTTGTGGTTGTTAAGCAACTGCATGGATCATTAAGAAGTGGAGCAAACATGCTGCCTGCTGAAGGAGAGTTCCTTCTCATATATACTATCATATACTCATATATACTCATAGAACTATCTCCAGGATAGTTCCCCTCCTGATGTGCATCAGCGAACTTTGATGGGGACCTTTGTGACCCAAGATTCTTTTCCCCATCCCCTGTAGGAGTTGCCTTCCCCTCTGTGGAAGGGAAACCCATTCTTGAGCTGGAGAAAAGAAGTTTGGATCTCTGTGATTGGAGCTTCCTTTCTTCAGCCCATCATAGTAATTGCCTTTTCCTACATGCACAAAAGGAAAATCCAGCATTGGGCTGGAGAAAACAAAGCTCAGATCTTTATGCTCCAGATCTTCTTTCCCTACCCTTCTGCAGGAGTTGCCCCCCCCACCTTTCCTGCATGGAAAGAAAATCCAGTGTTGTGTCACAGAAAGGACGCTTGGGTCTTTCCTATCTTTGGCCTGCCACATGTGTTCCCCCTCCCCCCCACACAGAGTGGAGAGGAATTCCTTAGTGCTGATATAAAAGGAGAAAGAAATACTGAGGAATAAGAGATCTTAACAAGCTTTGTTCTTCTCAGCATCTTGCCAACAACAGCATCAAAGTCATTTTGAATACAGAATGATTTTATTAATAATCCATCAAGAACACAGGAAAAAAACATGCAATCTCTTTGATACATATTACTCACCATTACTACTATTGTCATCCACTAAAATAATCTCTTTCAACAAATGAGCAGGAGTCCTGTCAATTGCAGAATGAATGGACCGGAGAATCACTGAAAGTGCTTCATTCACAAATATGAAAACAATGCTGACCTCAGGAAGAGTCTCTGGAAAGGTGAGGTTCTTGCACCTTTGGAGGGGGGAAAAGAGAATTTAGTCAAAATTTTCACTTGAAATATTTAAAATGGCAAATTTGTATCTATACTTGAGAAATTCTAGATGATTCCAAGGTTAATCTAAATGAACCCTGTGACAACAAATGAAAAATATTAAGAGTCAGTGGCTCACCCAAAACTGTATATGTTTCTTTAATGAATATATATTTGAACATTTGAAAAATGGCTTAAATTTTGTTGAAGAGCAAAGACCTTTCAGATGACATACACACTCACACACATCTGACATTTCTTGTTACAAGAAATATTCTTTCAATCTTGCTTAGTTCCTAACTAGCTGATGGAAAAGTCATATATATTTCATTTATTTAAACAGTATGACAATTTTTCAGCTCTCATTGTTAGATTCCCTGAACAATGTCATGACTGAGCTGAAGTAATTTTCTTTAGTGTCATTAAATATACTTCAGACAGCTTTCAAAACAGTATTAATTATTCCCAGGCAAGTGGATCTTTGGCCTACAAACAGAAGTTGATTTTCTGGAAATTCATCATTCTCCACAGATAAAAAAGAAAATTCTCAAAAATGTTTTTTTAAATATACGGTCGTGCATTACTTGAAACTGTCAAATGGCAGCATTTCAAAACAAGGATAAAATATTAAAGCTTAGATATGATCATTAGATGGGTTTTTATACACACTCTCCTTCTTATTAACCCAAATTAAGTTATTTAACCTGAATATAATGCTGCATATATTAATCATGATCCTAATTTTGTGACCTGCTTGGCTTGTTATAGCTAGTTTATTTTAATGTAATATGCAGTCTCAAAGCCATCTCTTTGTACCATATTTCTAAACAGAGATTACCAAATATATTGCCATTATTACTGTATAATACTGGGAAGGTATAATGATTTAAAATAAGACTACCTTGTACATCTATAATCCCTCTCATAACTTTCAGTTGTGTCAACTGGTTCACCTCCTGTATGTGATGTTTCTCAAAATAATGTGAAAATCCAAATGAACTGTTATCATTGTTGCCAGAAAAATATATGCAAAAGGATACTGTTCACATTCTGTTTAAACACAATTGATAGCAAAGGTGAGAGTACTCAATAGATCTTTTCATAAGTAGTCATCTATAAATCAAATGTGTTCAGGATGGTATTAATGTTGTTCCTTATAATGGAAGGAGCATAGTAAGCAACATGCAGATAGTTCGCTTACGATAATAAGAAATTATTCTTCCATATTAAGCTAACCATTTGCAATCTATTGTCAAATGCATTTTCATCACAGATATATTGAATTCCATTTTGCATTCCATTAAAATGCAAAGTTCTCTTACAAAAGCTCCCAAAAGCTATTTGGTATCCCAAGCCCTTTCAGTTCAGACAAATACACCTTCTAAGTGGCTGAAATAGAGAGGGGGAGCATATGCACATCTTCCTTCTATTGCTCCAATTATAGTATATATGATTTATTTTGTGCATTTTTATTGTGTTTTTTTTACAGCGCAGTATGTTTACTTCTTCTAAATGTCCTTCTTTGTTCACCAGTTTAATTGAAACTGTTCCATGATACCAAAGTCAGAGAAAAAAAATATAAAAGAATAAATCTACAGTCAAATTTGTGGATGAGAGACATCAAATGAGCTACTGAATGGGAAAGGGGGCAACACTGTCAGGAAACACCAGGAAAAGATTTTGGTGGTAAAAGAAGAACCAAATAAAAGCCAAATTAACACTAAGATGCCTCATGCAGGCAAGTACTAGGAAGTGGATGTGAGGTCTGGAGCCAGATCCTAAGAGAAGAGTATCAAGAGGGATACCGCAAAAAGGGGCAAAGGTGCCAATTCAGGGTTTTAAATATTTTTAGAAGAAGAGCAGGAAAAATATTATGTATAAGGGTAATAAAATGTGTCAGTAACAAAAAGGAAGTCTGTCTGTTACTATCAGTCAAAAATCCCATCAATAGGATGGCTTGGGTCTAGTTACTTTTAGGAGCATCTTCTTCAGGTAAATTCTGCCTGCACTACATGGGCAAGTAAGAAGAGGATGCTCCAGGTGAAAGAGGCTGAGACTTAGAGAACGGCATGTTCAACAGTAGCTCTTTCTCTGTGATTCCTCCTCTGAGATCATGTGCGTTCCTTCCTAATAGTATTTTATTGAACAATGAAAGCTATCATCTTCAGGAAGACTTCTGGATCTTCTGATGGCAGCAACAGTTTGAATGCTACAGGTGGGTCCATTTTTGCAACTGGAAGTCACAGTGTAATGAGGCCAAATTTTCCGTGTGGGTATGGTTATAAAATTTATCAAATGAGTTGCTGACAGAAAGATGGGCAGGCTATAAATTTGGGAAATAAATAAAGAAATGCATATGCTATCTTGACTCCTAATGACTCTAGGCAGCTCTGCCTGAGATTGGACTATTATCCATCTAAATTACACAGAAATAATCATTATTGAAAGAAAACAGCCCATAAACAGACCAACAATCTAATATAGCCGAGGTCACATCAGAGACAGAAAACAGATAATCAACAAAGAAACTTTGAAACATTTCTTAAACAGAAAGAAATAGGTTCTCTTAGATTCAGTATACATTTTCCTTACATACCTCTCTTTTATTTTTTCCTTCAGCTGTGCTCTGAAGAAGTATTACAGGTGAAATTTAAAATAAAATTCCTCAGGATAAATTACAAAAATTTGAAGGCTATCTTTTATTAAGATTCAGCATGCTGCAAAGAAGCCAAGGGTACTCAATAAAACTCATCAGGGATGAGCTATTGCAGTGTAAATGTTATTAATGTTTAACATACTGCAAAAAAAACTTAATGTTGCATGTCCATTATATTATCAGTTTGCTTAATATTTGTAGGCTCATGAATAATATTTAATGAATCAATAAGCCAGCCATGCTACTGCTGTGTGTTCAGCTCAGTAAGTAATAATAAGTACTCTTACTTACTTCAGTAAGTAAGAGGCCAGCTTTTAATATGCTTTCATTTGTCAATATCAGTGCCTAAGCAAAAAACATGTATAAGCATAAGGTTTAGATTATAGAAACCCACATGATTTTAAAAATGAGAAAAAATATTGTGAACAGTATTGCCAAAAGGTCAAGATATAAGACACATATAATGAGCTTTTGTTTGTTTAAGTTTTTTCTAGTGTAGAATTAATAATACTTCTGATTTCTTTTTTTAATATATTCATTCTTGGACTAAATATTAACCCATAATATTATCTTTGCCATTTAAATGTTAATATTCTTTACTGAAAACCATGACAAAAAAAATATACAAATTATTTTATTCTTTTATATCAGGAATGAACACTTAGTTGTCATCCAATACTATTGGTATGAATTGCCATCATCCCTGACCATTGATCAGACTAATTTGAGATTATAGGTATTGCAATTTAACATTTTTAGCATTATGTTGCCTATCTCCATTCTACATGAATTGATGAAAAATTTAAGGCTCATTCAGTATTAATGAAGGGGAAATGCAGGGTCATTAAGCAAGGAAGTCATGTGACTGTGACTTCCAACTTTCTTGTGATTTCTGACTCAACTTTGTTTGTGGGAAGCTGGCAGCAAATGTCAGTAATCATGATTTGGTGATCATGACTCACTACAACACTGTAATTGTGAACCAGGTGCTGAGTGCCAAAATCATGAACATGTGTCTGTGGGGATGTTGCAATGGTTGGAACTCCAAGGACCCATCATAATTATCATTCATTCAGTGCCATTATAAGTTTGAATAGTCACTGAGCAAGTAGTCATTAAATGAGGACCACCTGTATTTTTGACTACTTATGTTACTCCCATTCTCTTGCATGTGTATATGTTTAGGCTATGATTTGGATAATATCTGAGGCCTACTTGCTACTCTTTCCACTTGACCCTTGATTAGACTAGGAAATATATAGGAATCCAGTTTCCCATTTCATCTAAAACTATGAATATTAGCTCACAAAAAGTCATAGTAAGCCATTGTTTGAATGTGTTTCAGTAACCTACATTTGGGCTAATGAATCTAAAAAGTACAGTATTGTTTTAAGTTGTAAGTGAAGTACCATAGTTTCTTAGCTTAATTGTTTAACTTGGATTTTTTTCTTTCTACCAATAAATTATTTTGACTTATTCAGTGGTTCAATATTCAGTTTCTGAAAAGGTACTTGGGAATGGAGCTATAAATATAGAACTCATCTGCAACTCTTTAAGCAGTTGCACTTTCCCTAGTATTGTCCAGTTTAATTTCCCAGTTGCTATATGATCTCAGAAAAAGATGTAGTTGCTTTAAAAAGCTGTTTAGAGTGCTATGTTAACTTCCTCTATGCTCTACAACACATTTTGGGAATCTAATTGGAAGCACTGCATGCCTCTAAAATGTTGCTTTAGGATATTGATGTGAAACAAGGAATGAAAGAAATGTCCTGCTTTGCTTGCACTGTACAAGGCAAAGCCAAGATGCTGCCTTCACTGAACTCATATATCAGCTGTTTAGAACAAGTTATGTTAGCTGAAATGTGTGTGGAATCCAAGAAAAAAAAGTAACATATGTTTAGACTGGGGATTGTGACAACCTCAGGCAGGAGGTGACAGTATCCTTGTGAATAAGATTGTTTCATTATCAAATGTCCCAGATAAAGATGCTTACTTTAGGGTTCATTTAGAGTTCAGAACCATGGGCGTGTTTTTCCCAGATTACAGCTTTGCTTCTCGTTAGGCAATGTACACCTGCATGAGTTGCTTATCAGAGAACAGAAGCTTGTAGCATATTTGCTGCCTGGGAAAATTCATGAAAATCTCGAATCTCTTGATTTTGTACACATGCACATTATTCTTCATGTTGTAATCTTGTAACTATGTAGTAGTTTAATAAAGAGGAGGAGAGGAGCTGGGGGGCAGCTTCTTGCTTCAGCAGGAAGCTGCTTGAACTTCAGCTATGCTCCGCAGCTTTTGCTCCTATTTTTGCACTATTGCATCTTGTGTGTGTCTCATTGCAATGCCTACATTCAGATATTTAATATTCTTTCAGATATTTTTCTTATTTCCTATAAGCTTACTACTTTCTAATTTATTCCAAGTTTAATCTTGTGTCTATGGTTCTAACAACTTCTTTATTATTCATCCAATTAACTTACTCTATCCACTACAGTACCTTTTATCTATAGCCTATAGTCTTATCCTGTTTTACCCTATAGCTATGATCTCTTATCCTATCTTTGTGACAGCCAGCATTTACATACACAAGTCTTTATTTAATCCTTAATATATTCTCAATAGTCTACTCCCTTGTACTATTTACTACATTCATTTTTACAAGTGGAAGATGCAAGCGAAAACTTATATTACAAATTATAAATTATGCTATACATTATCTTAGTAAAATGAAATATACATATTGAACTGAACTAGTTTAAATCAAAGGCAAAACTGTAGATGAGCTGAATAAATAGGAAGACAAAATATAAAAATATATGCACAAATATCATTATTTATTCCCCTGATAAATTAGGCCCATTTTACAGTGCATTTTAAGTAAGACAGAAACAGTTCACATTTCAGCAGAGATAGATCAAAGGAAACAGAAGGAAAGAAGAAATTGGGATCATTTGAAGTAGCTCTGTGATAATGTAATGAAATATGATAGCAGCTTGATTTTAAAATATTTTTTTCAAACAACAGAAAGAGAACACTATACAAGTACCACTAAAGTGGGCAATGTTACAACAAAATATGTTGAATATACAAAAATTACATCCTACCAGTGGAAGGAAAATAATAAAGGATAAATAGCATAGGATAGTCACAAGTCTGGATAGGTATCAATAGCGAATAGGGAATGTTTTTAGCAGATTGTACAGAATTATCTACAGAAGGTGGATTAAGATACTCTATGGTATTATTCTCCTGTTCTCATTAATGGTTACAGATCAGAGGTCTCAAATTCTAATAATTCATCAGTCTGAGAGCCAGAACATTGAAACCTTTTATATATTGATACAAAAGTCTCTCGTGAGTCCCAGATAAGGACAATGAAGAATATTAACATTTTTTTTTAAACAAAACCTTTATCCTAAATCAGTCACATATCTTATGCTGTTGGGAAACACTCAGCCAGGCAGGGAGAGGGCTCAGGTGAGGAATTAGCCTTGACAGCTGCAAGAGGTCCAGGACTGACAATCCCACCTAAGTTCCATGGAACCTTATACCATTGTTCCCAAGAGAAAACATGCAGTCTGGGGAGATTCCTGTATTATAGGCAAAATACAATAAAATAGTTAGCTTGAACTTTACGTGACTGGGTCTTGTTGCTTGTGCCTGATACATACAGTATGTAAAATCCAAATCTGAACTATATTTAAATTCATTTAAGTTTCATCTCTTTGACAAATAGTCAAATATAGAAACAGCATATTCAAATGTATTGAACAATGCCTACATTCTGACTGGATAAAGGCAGGATAAAAATCGAATAAATAAAATGAGATAAGATGAAATTATGGAAGATAGGATATTCATTTCATCTTATTTTATTTGTTAAAGAGATGAATTCAAATATAGTTCAGATCTGGATTTGAATGAATGAATTCTGTTACATCATTTAAATTGTTTATAACTTTATTTTTCATCACTCATTTTAAGACTGCTTGGAAGTGGAGCCCTTTATTTTGAAGGAATTTACTTCAGTTTTGCCTGGGGAGAAATGCACCAGTTCCAAAAAGGGTAATTTGCAGAAGTATTTTTATCTTTTCTTCCTGAAAAACATACACTCCTTCTAGATAAATTGGGCCATGCATGATTTCATTGGTGCATAGTAAAATTTTGGGGAAAACTACTGATGGAAAGAAAAATGCTTGTTAAAGTGCAATCAGTTACATCCTGAATGTTGAGCCCACAGAGTAGTCATACATAAGAAAACTTATTTTCCTGACAACAGCAAATACCTGTTTTGAGGAGCAATAGTAAACAACCTCTAGGCTGATTCATCACCTAGAATTGTGGTTGGGGTGAAATCTACTGTTGCCTGAAGATCAGACAAACTCTATTAAATCTAAAGTCAGCTAAATCCAGTTCCATTAAATCAAGGATTGGCTGTATTTTATTGATGAAAGGGGTAGGGGTTGCAGATTACTGGAATATGAATGCTTCAAACACATGCTGAATGAAGGTGAACACAGTTGTTATTTCCACCTCATCCTTTAATTGTTTTTTAAATTAAAATTAATTTATTTTTAATGTAATTAAACTTCTTAACCCTAACATTAAAATACTAGGGAGAGCAGAACTAAAATCAGTGCCATCTTTAATCTGTTATAGCCCCAACTATCTCAAACAAGGGAGACCGCCCAGGCTTCTCAGTTGGTTAATCCAAACAAACCTATTAGTTATAAATCCTGTATGGGTCCTGATGCAAAAGTCCTACAACATCCAGCTGAATCTTCCTGAGTTACCCTTTTGCAATAGAAGTTAATGCACTCTGAAAATGGCTCAGGATGCCCATTTCCCAGCCAGCCTGATCCACCAAATCCCAAAACTCACAACCATCCCAAAAGCAAATTTTGTTTGGTTTGAGACATTGTGTTTTGATTCAAGTTGCAAACGTGAGCTTTAAAAAATGCATTTAAAACATTTTTGAAGAAGAGAAATATTAGAACTATCTGAATGGTATACGAGACATGTGACAAATCCTAGAGGAGCAGAGACCTATTTGGGCTTATGTAGAACACTGGCTTTTATTTGCAAATGTTGCATTTCATTTCAAATGGTAAACATTAGTGAAAAACCAGGTCTCTGTGATGGAAAAAGAAAAGTTTCCATTGGCTTGTCCCTTTATTTTATATATCCTCACTGGGGATGGTTAATATGCTTCATTCACTTCCCTCTGTTTTCTTCAACTACAGAATTTCTCCAAAAATTCTGTTAGGTGAAAATGTTATCTCTGCCATACAGATACACTACAGGGAACTTGATCAGCAACAGAGAGTTATTATCCAGCTGAACTAAAATAAGTGTGCTTCCAGTCCAATGTACATTCTACAACTAAATAATACTTTGCAACATTTTCTTCAAGGTGAAGTCCAGATAATTGTATTCCCTACACCATATACTTCCCCAATGGGGCTTGCACATCAGTTCACATTACAAGTCTAATTTCATTATGAGTAGAGGCTGTTTTACTCATGATATCATGACGCTGATCAAACTTCTCAAGTTTTATCAGACAGATTTGTCTCACGTGGCTTCCAATGTCCAAAAAAGGGGTTAAAATTAATATCATCTCATCGCTTTGGACTTGCTTCAGGTTTATAATGATACAAATAACTTGTGTGACTCAAAATGGTTTTTTAAGTTATATCTGTAACCCTGTCTCATGTTTCACAAAGATCCTGTATCATGCAGGCAGCAGGCACAGGAAGTGAGAACTGATTTTTAAAGGTATCATATTATCCTTGCATAGAAATAGTTACTCGTCGCAGCTTGCTTTCCAACTCAATTCAGGATGTTTGCTCTGGTATAGAAAGGCTTCCGTGGTTTAGATCCAGGATACATATAGATCCATGATCTCCTCTAAAGTCTACCCTATGAACTTAGATGTTCAATGGGGTACTTTTTACAGATCTCAGCTTGCATATATTTAAAATGCCAGTGAATTATGCTTTTTCCAGAATGGGAATTTTCATTTTGAACAAACAGGCTGCTGGAACTGAAGCAAGCTTTCTCCTTAGTCAGTGATCTAAAGTCTATAATTTTGACCCCAAAATTTTAGTATTGTTGTTTCATAATTGCTTACATATGGTTTTTTAGTGTACTTATTTGTATAAGTTACCTAGATCCATTTCATTAAATGTGATTAATAAGTGTGTTCTTGACTTGGCCACAGAACTATATCACTTCTTGACTGCCTGTTTGAGATCTGTCATAGGTTCTCAAAAGAAAAATTAGTTGAGGATCCTTGCTATACATTTGCATTTATTCAAAATATTATTTTATGATGGTCTAATGGTATATTGTATGTGTCTCATCCATACTTGAAACCATAGAATGAAGTTGTTTTATTTTGGTACCTTTGAGTCATTCTTGATATCTGATAACTGCCTAGATAAATCCTTGCAGTTTTCTTAGTAAGATTTTGGAAGTGATATGCCACTGCCTGCTTCCTACAGCTAAGAGAAAGTGACTGGCCCAAGGTCACCCAGCTGGCTTTGCACCTAATGTGGGAATGGAACTCATGGCCTTGCTTCTAGTTTGATGCTTTTAACCATTATATCAAACTGACCATTAATTATGCAATTTCATTTATTTTTTTCCCTATAGAGAGGGTTCTTATCAACATGCATTCTGACTTAGTTGCAATATATTTATTACAGTTCATTTCATACCAATTTCCCTTCTTTTCTTCATGAAAACTATACCCAACATATTTATTATTTGGCATTTATTTAAAATTCCCATTTCCAGTAAAATCTCTGCTAATATTGTGTCATTCTTCTTTCTGTCCAAATTTTTAGAGGGAGAACTTGTTGTTGTTGTTCAGTCACACAGTCTTGTCCAATTTTTCATGACCCTGTGGACTGCAACATGCCAGGTCTCCCTGTCCTGCACTGCCTCCCAGAGTCAACCCAAACCCACACCCATCACTGACTATGCTATCTAACCATCTCATCCTCTGCCATCCCCTTCTCCTTTTGCCTTCAGTCTTTCCCAGCATCACAGTCTTTTCTAACGAGTCATCTCTTTGCATTATGTAGCCAAAGTATTTTAGCTTCAGTTTCAGTATCTGTCCCTCCAATGAACAGTCATGGTTGATTTCCTGTAGAATTGACTGGTCTGATCTCCTATTCTCCAGCACCACAATTCAAAGCTATCAATTCTTCAATTCTCATCCTTTGTTACGGTCCAACTCTCACAGCCATACATGACTACTGGGAAATCCATAGCTTTCACTATATGGACCTTTGTCAGCAAGGTGATGTCTCTGCTTTTTAATATGCTGCATAGGTTTGCCATAGTTTTCCTCCCAAGGAGTAAATGTTTTTTAATTTCATGGCTGTTGTCACCATGTGCAGTGATCTTGGAGTCTAAGAACATAAAATCTGCCACTGTTTCCATTTCTTCCCCTTCTATTTGCCAGGAAGTGATGGGACCAGTTGCCATGGTCTTAGTTTTTGTAATGGTTGAATTTCAAACCAGCTTTTGCATTTTCCTCTTTCACTGTCATCAAGAGGCTGTTGAGTTTTCCAAATTTGCTGGCATATTGAGTGCAGCACTTTCACTGCATCATCTTTTAGGATTTTAAATAATTCAGCTAGAATATCATCACCTCTGCTAGCTTTGTTGTTTGCAATGTTTCCTAAGGCCCACTTGACTTCACACTCCAGGATGTCTGGTTCTTGGTCAGTGAC
>JANHZU010000569.1:159285-177191 GCA_032468055.1 Acrochordus granulatus
CTACCTCAAATTCCATTGAAAATGATTTTTGGTGAATATTTTTGGGGGTGTGGAACGGATTATCTGACTTTCCATTGCTTCCTATGGGAAACTGCATTTCTCTTTACGAGCATTTCGTGCTAAGAGTGTTCTTCCAGAACAGATTAATCTCGTCTTGTGAGGCACCTCTGTACTCACATTAAATTCTGCTTGTATTCATGCCCCTCACTGAGTTGATCAGAAGAATCAAAAACATACATCAAACTGCTTGTCACTCCCAAAGCCAGCCAGCAAAAATTCAAACCTGACCATGCAGAGTTTTCCTTATACCTGGATTCATACTGCACTCACCAAGGGCTCACACTTTCAGAGCTTCTATGATGCTTTCTACTGGTACCCACACCTTGCAGTGTTTTTCAAAAGAAAATTCCCTGGCCAAATTAAAATTACCTTAGGTGCATCTTCAGATGGATACAGGATCGGAGGTGACAGAAAGTCTGCGAAGTGGCAGGACTGCCACACAAGAGATTGACTGCCTTCCCACTCACCCTTCCAATCTGAATCACTGCACCAAACTGTTGTGGCCAAAACCTGGCTCACCTAAAGCAACCAAATCACTTTGAAGATACAACTTAACATTTTATTGATGTGCAAACTGGGCTCCCAGTAACCACTGGCACTTTGCTGAGCAGCCCTGATCAAATGCAAACCAGAGCTTAACACTCTTGGCCTACTATGTTGCAAAGGCAAGAGAAAGAAAAACGCAGTGGAAATTACTGTAAAGTATAAATTTGAAATGTTTTTGATAATCCATCTGGTGACCTTATCATTCATCTCTTCCTACTAGTTCAGCATGCCAGCCATATTACTTCTGAGGTATGGTCAGTGAACAGAAACAGTTTGATTTATTGGGCCACAAGTTCCTGACTGATCATTCTCCCTGTCACCACTCAGGCTGAATTAATGAATGCAGCTCACATATGTACTGGGGGGAGCATATCTTTTATGACCACACTACATATATGGGTGAGAAAATAATTTTATTTATTTTATTAGACTTATATGCCACCAAAATCAAATGACTCTCAGCAACTTACAATAAAAACAACAGAGCAACAAAAACCAATAAAATCCATTAAAAACATTTAAAATAAAAAACCCAGCTGGACCTGGAGGAGAGGAGCTAAAAGATATAAAAACATATATATGGGGAATGGAGGCGACTACTAATCTACCATCCACCTCCATGATGATGAATCCCCATTAGAGCCCCATGCCAATTGGCAGAGCCAGGTCTTAAGGCCCTTTCAAAAGGCCATAAGGGTGGGGCAGACCTCACCTCAGGGGGCATAATGTTCCATAGGGCAGGAGCCACAGCAGAAAAGGCTCTTCTCCTTGACCCTGCCAGCCTCAATTCCTTGGCTGATGGGATCTGGAGGAGGTTTCTTCTGTTGATTCTGGTGAGACGGGAACTCCCTATTGGGGTGACCCGATTCCTCACGTAACCTGGTCCCATGCCATGGAGGGCTATAATCCAGTAAAAATGAATGCTTTGGAAACAATGACTCTTCCCACATGCTCTTATAAAACTTTATCTTTTACTGTATTCTGGTATTTTAGGACTTTTGTCTAGAAATTAAATGACATTTTCTTCACTGTATATGACTCATAACCATCTATAGAAAGTAATAAAAATAATAATATTCTTAAAATTGTGGAAAATGGAGAATGAATTAGATTCCCAGAGCATCCTCCTCCCTTCCCAAGTTTCTTATTTCTCAGAGCAATGAAGCAAGTCTATAATGTGTCCATTTTACAACCCTAGGCATTACCTAGATAAATATTTTCTAAAAAAACTATTGAATTCTGGATGTTCATCAAGCTCAACTTTATCATGCAAAATCTATGGCAAAACAGAATTTGGCCCACAGTTATATGAAGTTCTTCATAGCATTTCATTTACTACTAATAGAAGAGAATATACGTAGCCTCAGAGCTGAACTATAGAGTCTTTGGTATTCTCTGAGCTTAGTTGTTTTCTTGCAGATGTTTCAATACTCAGTTAGGTACCATATTCAGTGCTAGAAGGGAGCGGGATTGCTCTCTATAATAACTTGCTTGTCAGTGTTGGTGGGGTGTTGTTTTCTTCTTGGAAGTTCCTTGATTAGGCTGTTGTTTACTGCTTGATTAATTAATCCCTGTATAGTTTTTTTTAGATTTTTTTGGAGTGCATCTATGGAGTGCATCCATGAACACCAATTAGCAGACACAATAAAAACTCCTTAATGTCACAACAGGTGGGCAGACTTAACAGACTAAACTTAACTGGAAAACTGAGAATTCTTTGTTGTTGTTATTGCTCAGTTGCATCCGACTCTCTGTGACCCCACAGACTGCAGCACACCAGACCTTCTTGTCCTTCACTGTCTCCCAGAGCTGGCCCAAACCAATGCCCATTGCGCTGATGATGTTATCTAACTATCTCATCCTCTGCTGTTCCCTTCTCCTTTTCCTTCCATCATTCCCAGCATCATGGTCTTTTCCAGTGATTCCTCTTTGCATTAGATGGCCAAACTATTTGAGCTTTGGCTTCAGTATCTGTCCTTCCAATGAACAGTTAGGATTGATTTCATTTAGGATGATTGGTGTGATCTCCTTGCAGGCCAAGGGACTCTCAAGAGTCATCTGCAGCACTACAATTCAAAGGCATACCTTCTTTGGCACTCAGCCTTCCTTATGGTCCAAATCTCACAGCCATACGTTACTACTGGGAAAACCATAGCTTTGATTATACGGACCTTTGTCAGCAAGGTGATGTCTCTGCTTTTTAATCTGCTGCATAGGTTTGCCATAGCTTTCCTCCCAAAGAGCAAGCGTCTTTTAATTTCATGGCTGCAGTCACCATCTGGGTAATCTTGGAGCCCAAGAAAATAAAATCTGCCACTGCTTCCATGTCTTCCCCTTCTATTTTCCAGGAAGTGATGGGACCAGTTACTATGATTTTTGTTTTTTTAATGTTGAATTTCAAACCAGCTTTTGCACTCTCATCCTCAAGAGGCTCTTTAGTTCCTCCTCACTTTCTGCCATTAGAGTGGTATTGACTGCATATCTGAGTTTGTTGATATTTCAACTGGCAACCTTAGTTCCAATTGGTGATTTAACTGGCATTTTGCATGATGTGCTCTGCATATAAGTTAAATAAGCAGGTTGACAATATACAGCCTTGTCATATTCCTTTCCCAATTTTGAATCAATCAGTTGTTCCATGTCTGGTTCTAACTGTTGGTTCTTGACCAGCATACAGGATACTCAGGAGAGAGGTAAGATGGTCTGGTACTCCAATCTCTTTCAGAATTTGCCACAATTTGTTGTGATCCACACAATAAAAGGATTCAGCATAGTGAATGAAGCAGAAGTAGATGTTTTTCTGGAACTCTCTTGCTTTCTCCATGATCCAGTGAATGTTCACTATCTGATCTCTAGTTCCTCTGCTTCTTTGAAATCCTGCTTGTACTTCTGGAAGTTCTCGGTTCACATACTGCTGAAGCCTAGCTTGTTGTATTGTGAGCATAACCTTGTTAGCGTGTGAAATGAGTGCAATGGTACAGTAGTTTGAACATTTTTTGGCATTGCCCTTCTTTGGGATTGGAATGTAATCTGATCTTTTCCAATCCTGTGGCCATTGTTGGTTTTTCCAAATTTGCAGCATTTTAACAGCATCATCTTTTAGGATTTTAAATAGTTCAGCTGGAAATACTGTCACCTTTGCTAGCTTCATGGTTCCTAAGGCCCACTTGACTTCACAATTCAGGATGTCCGGCTCTAGGTCAGTGACCACACCATTGTGGTTATCAGGAACATTTAGATTTTTCTTGAATAGATCTTCTGTTTATTCTTGCCATCTCTTCTTAATCTCTTATACTTCTGTTAGGTCCCTAATGTTTTTTGTCTTTTATCATGCCCATTTTTGCATGAAACATTCCCATTATATCTCCATTTTTTTGAAAATAAATCTAGTCTTTCCTAGTCTATTATTTTCCTCTATTTCTTTGCACTGTTCTTTTAAAAAGGCCTTCTTACCTCTCCTTGCTGTTCTCTGGAAGTCTGCCTGCAGTTGGTTATATCTTTCTCTTTCTCCCTTGCCTTTTGCTTTCCTTCTTTCTGCAGCTATTTGTAAAGCCTCATCAGACAGCCACTTTGCTTTCTTGCATTTATGTTTCTTTGGGATGGTTTTAGTACCTACCTCTTTGTACAATGTTATGCACCTCTGTCCATAGTTCTTCAGGCATTATTTACCAGATCTAATCCTTTAAACCTATTTCTCAACTCCATTGTTTATTCATAAGGGATATCACTGAGGTCATACCTGAATGGCATAGTGGCTTTCCCTACTTTCTTTAATTTTAGCCTGAATTTTGCAATAAGCAGCTCATGATCTGAGCCACAGGCAGCTCCAGGTCTTGCTTTTACTGACTGTATAGAGCTTCTCCATCTTTGGCTGCAAAGAATATAATCAATCTGATTTTGGTATTGACCACCTGGTGATGTCCATTTGTAGAGTCGCCTCTTGGGTTGTTGGAAAAGCATATATTGTTATGATCAGCTTGTTCTCTTGACAAAATTCCATTAGCCTTTGCTCTGCTTCATTTTGTATTTGCCTGTTATTCCAGTTAACTTTTGACTTCCTACTTTAGCATTCCAATTCCATCTTTTTTTGGTGTGAGTTTTAGAAGATGTAGGTCTTCACAGAACCGGTCAACGTCAGCCTCTTCGGCAGCTGTGATTGGGTCATAGGCTTGGATTACTGTGATGTTAAATGGTTTGCTTTGGATTCAAACCAAGATCGTTCTGTCATTTTGGAGATTGTATCTGTGCTGCTTTTCCCACTCTTTTATTGACTAGGATAGGTATTCCATTTCTTCTAAGGGATTCTTGTCCACTGTAGTAGATGTAGTGGTCATCTGCATTAAATTCACCCATTCCTGCCCATTTTATTTCACTGATTTCCAAAGATCTCAGTGTTCAATCTTGCCATCTCATGTTTGACCACATCCAGCTTACCATGATTCATAGATCTTACGTTCCAGGTTTCTATGCAATATTGACTTCCCTTTCACCTCCAGTCAAATCCACAACAGAGCTTCCTTTTGGCTTTGGTTTAGCCACTTCACTCTTTCTAGATCTATTTGTAATTCTTTCTGATCTGAGAGGCTCATTTTCTGGCATCCTCTCTTTTAGCCTTTTGTTACTGTCCATGGGGTTTTGTTGGCAAGGATACTGGAGTGGATTGCCATTTCCATTCATGTATAGAGAGAACTGTAAACCCTTAAATTGAAAATCTTAGGTATCATAATTTGATAAGGGAAGCACAGATGTCTTGTTAACACTAGGCTTTTTCTAAATTAATGTACAATTTTTAAGAGAAGACAGATTGTTCAGATTTATGCTGTTGAATAGATCAGATTGGAATATATATCTAATAGAATGTTTCAAATACCTTGTCTTTTAATCTATTCTCAAGTACATCAATACCTTTAGTTTACTTGAAATATGAGCAGCAGCTCACTAGACATGTTCCTTGAACAAAAGTTAGTTTATTTCAATGATTTTATCTGCGTAAGAGAAGCAATAATACTGAAGGCATGACATATATGGATCTTCTCATGATCAATTTCATAGTGTGATAATCACTGAAACAAAATTGTCATTGTCTTCTATTTCCTCTTAGGGCTTGTCCTACTTGGTTGCACAGTCTGCTCATTTCCACTCTGCATATCATTTCACACAGCCTACAGAATCTCTACAGTTGACAAGGCAGATATCATATTTTAATCAGTCAAGTTAGCACAGTTTTGGTTCTCCTTTTGGCCAGCAATTTTTTATATTTAATTTAAGAAATATTTTTGTATGGAATTGATACTGCTAGGCATGATTCTTGCATTTTCTCAGCCATGGGGGGGGGAAACTAAGGGTTTTCTGCACATCTTCATTTGTCACATGGCTTATTCTTGTGATGTGACCAGTGAGCCTACTCCTGTGTCTTCAGCACTAGCCAACATTCCATTTCATGCATTGTTTTGGATCAGATGACTTTTCAATTGGTCTTAAATTTCAGATTAACAGAGTTGATGTATTATTACACAGAACACAAAAAATAGTGGCATTTCATCCAGGTGGTAATATTGACCCATATTTGGGCATCCAGCATTGTGGTGCTAAATTAGATGTCATGTATGACCTAGGGTATTTCAACTTGGTCATCTTATTTAACTCAGTACTAGCAATTTTAAATGCACTATAAGTTTGGACACATAAAGTAAAGGTAAAGGTTTCCCCTGCCAGTTGTGTCCAACTCTAGGAGGCAGTGCTCATCTCTGATTCATACCCGAGGGAGCCAGCTTCCATGGTCATGTGGCTGGCATGACTGTACACTAAAGCACACAGAACACTATTACCTAAATTAGGCAGTACCTATTCATGACTTGCATTTTTATATGCTTTCAAATTGCTAGGTTGGCAGGACCTGAGGCAAGTAATGGGACCTCACTCCATTACGTGGCAGCACTGGGGTCTTGAACTCGAGTGCTGACCTTCTGGCTGACAAGCCCAGCATCTTAAAAGCTTGGCCACTGTTGTCGACACCATATGTAAGCTATTTAGTTCTTCTACAATATTCTTTTTAATATTGAGCTTCATTCCAACAACCTTAAGACACATCTTTCATTCCAAATTAGTTGTTCAAGACTGCTTATAATAGCATCCATATGTGTTAGGATTAAAGGTTTCTGGTCACAGTGTCCATACAGAGAATGAGAAACAATAGTGAGAGAGTGGATCCCAGCTGAACATCAATGTAAACAGGCAGAGATATCCACCAGGGATCCACTCTTTCACCACTGTCCTTCATTCTCTGCAAGGACATAGAAATTTCTAGTTAGATCACCCATTATAAATTGTATTTTTCATCTTGTAAAATATCAGTTTCTAAAAGTGTTTATGAAACAGATATATTAATAAGAGATCTAGTTTTTAGCACAGTTAAAGGGTACGGAATTATAATTAAAACACTATATCAACTAGATCTGGGACATCGGGAGGAAATATTACTTTAGCCACACTGTAATCTAAACTAAAAAGAGACTTTGATATTTTTTAAATAAAAAATAATGTTTTGATCACTGCCTCGAGATAAAATGGAGTACTGCTCAATATGAGCTTTTTTCCATACTGCAATACCTTTTAGAATTTCCTCAGAAAAGAAAGAAAGATGCCACAACCACTGCACTAACTTTTAAAAGAAAAATATAGATATGAGGGCAGGTAGCAGCCTTGTGGTTAGGAGACTGGGTTTTAAGACACAGTTTGTGACCCAAGTTTGATCTCCTTTCAGTCCAAGGGACTCTCCAGAGTCTTCTCCAGCACCACAATTTGACGACATCAATTCTTTGATGCTTAACCTTCCATATGGTCCAACTCTCACAGTCTTGCATTACTCCTGGGAAAACCATAGCTTTGACTTTATAGATCTTTGTTGTCTCTGCTTTTTAATACGCTCTCTAGGTTTGCCATAACTTTCCTTCCAAGGAGCAAGCATTTTTTAATTTCATGGCTGCAGTCACCATCTGCAGTGATCTTGGAGCCCAACAAAAAAAATTGTCATTGCTTCCATTTCTTCCCCTTCTATTTCCTCAAAAGTGATGGAACAGATGCCATGATCTTAGTTTTTTTAATGTATAAAAGACATGCTGTTCATGAAAGATCCATCCTATATAATATGCTTGGTAGACTAATACTCTCAGGGCTATCATGATTTATGTTCCTTATCAGTTAAATTCTCTTTATTCTATTCTGACCTGTATGGATCAAGTTCTGACCTTACTCATTCTCTTTCCATAAAGGAGGAGAACACATTAAAAATTCTTTACCATACATAGTCTTAAGAAGGCAATGGCAAAGGTCTCTGGATATGTCCATGCAGTTGCCATGTGTTAAGCTTTATTCACAAGAAATTTTAATATTCTAAAGAAACTTTGTGTTCACATATTCCTATTTTCTTATGAAATACAAAATTTTATTTTTGGTTCTGATTAATTATAATGTATTGTTTCATCTTCATAGTCACCCTATGCTCTAAGCAGCATTTAGAACCTTGTGCATAGTTATCTTTCTGGAGATGTTGTCTAATTAGATGTGGATGGAAAATCTTTGCAATGATTCGATTTACACAGTCTTTTCCACAAGATGGTAATGAAAGATTTCTGCTTACCTTCTGGCATTTACACTGTGAAGTTCCACAAGATTATTCCAAAATTATAACAATCTGCTGAGTGAAATCATCCAGAGATTTAATGTTATAAGTATGCTGATAACATGCCACTTTACGTCTCCCTTTTATCAGATACAAATAAGGAGGAGGAAGAGAAGGAGGGCTTTTTTAGTGTTTGGTTGAGAGCCAAAAATCTGAAGTTCTGCCCATACAACAGAGAATTGCTATTATTAGATGGCTTATCATTCCATCTCTTCTGGAAAGGATTGTATTGTTTCTAAAACATCAAGTTCATTGTTTAGTGATTACAAAATGTCTTTTATCTGCTTGTTGGAGTACTAGGTATCACTTTACAAAACATGCTTCAGTAGCCCATAGCTTGGTAACTTTTAATCAGAATTACTATACAGCTGTCACTGAATCAAAACATATTCTCTATCATTGTTTTAGGATTTTTTTAAAAAAAGATCTATTATAATTTTAATGCATTTTCAAAAGCTCTGGAAATATCCTTCTTCAGCTTTGAATGACGGCATGCAATATTTTAAAAAGAAAAAATGAACTACCAGCTCTGCTAGCATTTATTATTGTATTTATTTTCTCTTTAGAAAATAAACAAAGCTATAAATAATGTTAATTTTATTATACAAAATTTTACTTCATAGTTTTCTGAGAGCAAGAGTTCACAAACATAATAAATTTTGACTGGATCATTCTTTAAACATTTAATATCTTACAAGCTGTCAAAAATAGAATATTACCTAGTCCATTTTTACAGTCTTCTTTAGCTGAAATAACATTAAGAGACTTCCAAAAATTACTTCTTACCCAATAGGTCTAAAGTCAGGCAAAGGTCTGTCCAGTGGCAAGCGATCACTCAGGTAAGCATTGTAACCATAATACTGGAACTGTTTAAGGGCAATTCGCTGGTTCTCAGGGCTCAGATCCTGGCCCCAGTGAGCAAAGAGAGATGAATCAATGAATGCCTCTGCAGGATTTTCTTCTGGTTTTAAGGGTGCTTCTGTAAAAACAAACACATTGGTGTAAGGAAGGAATCAACTTTAGTGCAGAATTTAAAATCATTACTTAGTGTTACTTTTACGGTTTATAGGGGATGCATTGCACTTTGGATCCAGAGTATACTCAACATAACTCTCTGCACATTCTTAGAGAATCTGCATTTTTCCTGGTCTTGCACTTCAACTGAACAATACTAGAAAATATATGTGCCTGAGTTAAGGATGTTCCGAAAGATGGGATTAGAGTAATTTGGAGCAAGCAAGGATGTACGTTATCTCAAACTCATTACTGTGAGAGCTCAGCAAAAGATGGAGTTTCTTTAAGGAGACTCTGACTGGAGAAATAAAATTGTACTTTGTCAGCACTTCCTTAACAGAAAGATGTATTTTCAGGGAATCAAGCAATTGCCAGGAAAAGGTCCAGTTTCTTCAAAAGGTGCTAAGAGGTGCAAGCAAGCATGTCCATGAATCTCAAAGTGCTTTTTCTGCCTCAGATCTGATTAGTTGCATATAATGGTTTCTAAGCTTTCTGAGATAGCCGGTACCAGTTACATACTGCCATTATCACTAGGCAAGTACAGTACACCAAATTAAACTATATATATATTTTACTAATAGATCAGTCTGAAAATTCTGGCTCATTTATGTCAGATTTTATCAGGTTAATTATTGCAGTGGTCTTTTACCATACAGTCTTTTCCATTCTGCATTCCTTAAAATCACTGTGTTGATTTTGGTATTGCATTTTAGTTTTTTTATATTTCCTTGTATTACTGTAATTTTAAGATACAAATATTATAAGTATCATATAATAAATCAATTCATGTATTCAGTTGTCTTTATATGAAGACTTGGTTTGTGATTTACAGTGCAGCAGCAATCTTTATTTTAAGATTACCTAGCACTCTAAAGATGATCACCTTTTAATTTAACCAAGAAATATAGCTAACTAATATTTATTATAGGTAAAAATATTAATTTCCATAAATTCCATAGATTCTCTTAAGAAATGCTTCATCGGATATAATAATTAAGGCACATTTCTGTTTCAGAAACATACATTGATGTCCACATTTAAACTGGAGGTCACTTTGATGAAATGATGTTAATGGCAATCAGATCAACTAAAAAAATAAAAAGGCAAGAAAAGATAAAAGGCTCACAGCTGTACAGCATGGCCAATCAATTCAAAATAGAGAAATAGCCATGGAGTGTTATATATTCACAAGATCAATTATTAGATTAGATTATACTATTTGAGAAGCAAAAGCAAGTATAGTTTGCATCCCTTTGAAGTCTTCTCTAACAAGGAAAGTACAGATGGGTTTTACTTCTATTTTTCCACTGCTGAATAAAGACCCAAGATACCTAATTTTGTAAAATATTAATTCAAACACTAAATTTTGAATAACATTGTTATTGTAAATAACACTAAATTATTACAAGCAGATCTTCTGCAAGTTCTAAACTCCCCCCAGAGCATTTCTAAGTTGCTTCCTTTTAATGTATGAAAAGAAAAGAAGAAATGTTTGTTTCAGTCTCCTGTGTATGAGCTATCAGAAAGTGTTGATATATTCAAAAAAGGGGAGGGGTGAGGGGATGTTGAAATGCAAAAGCTATGTCGGGTCATGAATAATCACTTATTCAGATGCAAAGCTTTATTGTGACTTCACATTTCACAAGTTGAGTCATTTCCTATAATTTATTTCAAGAGCTGTAAGGTCTTTTGACAGACTGGATCGACATACGGCAAGCGTCTGTCTGTGCGTTGTTGCTGATGCAATCAATCTCACCTTTAATTAGCAAAAAACTCCATCAGTACAAATCTAAATCTGTCTACATTTTGCTAAGTTGATTTTTATAAAATTATTCAGGTGACATCACATAATGATTTTAGTATGTGCAGCAACCAAGCAACCTACTCCAGAAAGTCTGATCCTGATGATGATGATTGCTTGGCATATTGACTGAAGAGCTTTTGGGACCTAAAATACTCAAGAGATGGCAGAGAAGAGGCCCAAAGCTAAAATGGTAGAGAGCTTGTTTATTGAGAACTGATTTAATTATATCTATGGTTGGAAGACAAAAATGAGAACTCCAATATTTTACTTCTGCCAGGACTAAATATGAGTGGATCCCCCTAACTACTAATGAAATAAATTTTATTTTTACTGAATAATTCTTTTTTTTAAATTATCTCAACTGATATAAATCAAAGCAAATGCCCTTTATTTTTTATAACTAATTATCTGTTTATTACAGAAAAGATCAAGTCATGTGTACAAACACACACTCTCAATTCTTATGACTTTTCTTCCAGCCATTCTGAGTCAGTGGATTGAGTCAGGTGTTCTTTTTTCAGTCCTGAGTTTGGGAAGCACCCATCTAATGTTTACGCAATGGTTCTGCTCAGTCTGAAACTGACTAGTTCTTGTCTCAGAACTTCAACCCTTTCAAATCATGAATAGCATCAATATAGTTTTCTGGCAACAATCCAGGACTAGGTACCCATTGCATTCTTCAAGGAAATATTTAGGTCTAATTTCATTGTGATCTCCAGTTCATGATTCTGTTTCACTTTTCTGAGATCAATCAAGGTTGGCCAGATGCTACCACCTGTCAGTTTATTAGAGGGTGGAATTCCTTGGTGGGAATTCCCTTTGCATCACTTTAGACTCCTGGCAACTACATGGACAAGTCTCCAATAGAAACCAACTCAATGGAAGACCAATTCCCCATCTTCATAAATTCAAAAACAAATTATTGTAAATGTAAAAAAAACAGAAAATAATAAATATAACTCATCTAGAACTCCAGAAACTTTTTCTCCAGAATCTGATTGCTCATGAACTATAAGCCTTGTAAGGCAGACTAGACAAGAAGCATACCCAGGTAAACTAATTCTGCTTTATTGTAAGATTACATTAACAGAATCCTGCAAGACTGAAAGTAATTCTCTCCCACCTCTCTAGGCAGGGTTCCTTCTGAAACAATTTCCATACCTTTCCTCTATCCACAGACTCAACTGCCTCTTATTAGACTGTTGCCTAAGCTGTGAGTCCTCCTCCTGTCTCCCAAAGTTATTAATTCATTCATTAATCCATTCATTCATATGTGTGTGTATCTCTCAATCAATCATTACATGGACCCAGAGCTACACCATCTTATCAACAGAAGAGAATATTTGCAACTCAGTGTTGTATTGTGGAGTCCTAGGTCCTCTATGACCTTGTTTTTTTGCAGATGTTTCATTACCAAATTAGGTAACATCATCAGCACTGACAGACCCAGACAGCCTCCTGTGTTGAACACAAGCAAGGAGATTGTCGAATCCCATTACACCCTGCGCAGAGGAACCTACAGCCCAGTCTCCTCACCTCAACATTGTTTGGAACCGCTCCTTTAGAAAAGCTTTCTGTTCTCACAGTGATTATGGTGATGGGTAAATAGGGCTCTTAACTAGCTGTTAACTGTTTTCCTTTCCTTCACCTATTCCCAACTATAATTTTTATTAAGACAGATACTATTCTCTTGCCGCTTGTTAGTTTAATCCAGAAGTATCCCCCATAGACCCATACTAAATCTTTTTAGTATGTTAAAAGGATTTGTTGCTTCCCTCTGTAAGGGATTACTATGCAGCATGAAAACATGCCGCAAGCAGGTCAAGAGTTTGCAGAGAAAATGTTATATCACTACAACCCAGAAATCTAATCCATTGTTAAGATGTATATCCAGTGGTTGATTGGGATTGATCCAGCCCTTTTGAGGAACAATCTTTAGAACAATTCAGTCTCTGTTATAGTGATACAAAAGTTGTCAGCATGATTATGAGACTGATGGGCTCCCTTTCCTCTGTTTTTCTCGCTAGCAGGTGTTGGAAATCAATAGAAAAGGTTGCCTCAATAGTAGCCAGAGGATACTACACAGAGGACTAGTGCTGTGGGGAGAGGGTATAAAATGGGAGCTGTCAGTCTCATCCAGTAAATAATGAATGAGAAAAGATGCATATGGTTCCAGTCAGAAATTTCCCAAGCCTTTCAAAAGTCAGTTCTTCTGACTTTTTCTAGGGCCATATAATAATGCTCATTAACTATGGACCAGATGGTATTTTTGTGCTTAGACACCAGACACATCAAGAGTCAAATTAGAGTTTGGGCTCTTATCACAGCAAGCATTTAATTTTTCAGGATGTTTGCTACCAGGCCTGCACTTTTTACTGCAGGTCATCACATTTGTTTGTACATCTTGTCAAACAAAGGGAGAAGGAATTGAGTTCTCAATAGAGCAATACAATTGTTTGGAGATTGCCTCCTTGATAAGCCACCTCTTCAGCAATATTTAGAAATGGAAATGACTATTTCTCATTCCAGCAAACATTTGCAGGGATATGATGGACTTTTAATTGCCACATTACTGCTGCTCACACATTGTTTTTCTTTTCACTGGTACTTTGGTTTGCTATTTGGGATGCCTATGCTGGGTCAGGAGGTTTTCAATCTTATTTATTGTGGATTTGTGCTCTATTGCTAAGGTGTAAGCCACTTGGAGAATCTTTTTAAGTCTTCAGTGGGGTAAATACTCTAAAATAAACAATCTAATTTTCCCAGCCACAGAGATGACAAACAGTATACGGGATAAAGTGTGAAGGACCCAGCTCCTGCAAACATCTTAACCTCACATATCTCTAATACAGCTAAAAAAAGATGACCTTCTGTAATATATGCATATGGAGATAGCCACAGACCTAGAGTGTTTGCAGAAAAAGAGATTAAAAAACTCAAGATGGCATCCAGAATGGCCTTTGTCCTCATGTGCTTAGGAAAGCACCTCTTTCAATTGTTTTTTGGGTAACTATTTTGTCAATAGTCACAGCAATCAAGTTCAAGATGAGGAAGGCATACTACTTGTGATATGTTCTCAAAACTCCAAACATGCTTACCGGTCTCCAAAATTTGCCTGTCCCTATACTCGTTGATGCATTTCTTCCAAGAAAATACAGTAATAACAAGATTTTCTTTGTTATAAAATAGTCAGTTCTGGTAATTCTATACAAAACCTCTGTAAAACGATTTTCTGTGAAGTTTTTAGATTCTCTCTGCTTACCCCAGCAATTCACATGCTGTCACTCATAGGTCCAAATGGCAGATTCAGCTGTTGTATTATAAATAAATATGAAGAAAACAAATTATGTGATAACAAGTTCTGCCATCCTGATTCAGAAATGTTGACTTAGATCAAATAGCCTGCTTTTTAATCTTGTTTTCCAAACATAAATGGAGAAGATTCAGGTATTGACACTTCTACAAGGCTTTCTTCATCCTAACACCCACAACTCCAACAAGACACATATGTGTTGGCTTTCGATTGTCCTAAATTGGTAGTATTCCTTAATTTGATATGGAATTCTGCTGTTAACATCAGCTCCATTTCACTTCTGAATGGGGCAGGACGTTGACCAGGCTGGTCTGTTGACAGGCAGATCAAAATGATGATGACTATGATGGTGATAATAAATTTATTTAGGGAAGTATACAGCCTGCTATTTTGAAAATGAAAGCATGCATTGTAATGCAATACAGTACATAAAAACAGCATGCATTGACAACAGTTCCAAGAAAGATAAGCAATTCCACAGTTATCAGGCTTGTCTTTCACAGTCTCTTTGATTTTAAAGTAGAGTAGAGATATTCAGTCAAGGTTATCTCACTTCGTCATAGTGCAAATATTGTTCATATTTATTATAGACTATATCTATACTGAACTGTCTGCACCATCTAGCTTTAAAAAAACAGTATAATATATTTTGTATTATGTTTGCTAAGAATGTAATTTCAGACCAACAGTTTAGCTTTTACTGACAAATTCTCATCTTTCCAAGCTCCCCCCTTTTCTGTTTCATGTGAGAACTGGACATCTATAAGAAGCACTCTTATCTACTGCTTTTTACGCAGTAGAATTTTCCATAATTTTTTTTCCTTAAGCAACACATTTTATGATTAACATTAAAAACTTGAGTACATCCAGGGGAAAGCAACTAAGATGCTTTCTTTGGAGTATTTTTAATCATTGCACTCTTCAGTTCATAGCCAGCACCAAGAAGAGAGTCTGACTACATGTCCTTTCAAAAAAATTCAAGTTCCTAGAATTTTTTCCTTCTTAATTGAGACTTCACATTTGCAAAAGAAATGAAGCCTAACAATCAAAAATTCACATATTTTTTCTCTTGCTTCAGGAAAAGATCACAGTGAACACAAGACAGTTACATGTTCCGATTTGCACACATTTAAAAAAATAGTACATTGACATCAAAAACCTATGTTTTGTCAAAGAAATAGTTTTCAATAAAAATCTCATACTATTGAAAAATTTGAACAGCTCACCAACTTCCAGGATGATTCAGGTCAAATTTTACTGGTGCTATAGATCACTAACAAAGTATTCATATCATAAAGTGATGGTGTCTATTCCAAAAACGTTGAACCAGTACTCTAACAGTCCTAAGCTGGCAGTGCAATTTAATATTTGCATCCACATCACACTCCAGCCCACAGAATAAGGTCAGCAAGCAGAAAGCGTATTAGATAAAATGACGGCTTCTTCCCAAGTGACTCAGAATAATTCATCCCCTCCTTATGTGTTGCTTTCTGCAATGAAAAATAAATTTATTTCATTCCATCTCTTCTTTGAATAAAACTCTGTGATATGTTTCTATGTATGCTTCTGACATTTTCAAAGACATGAACCATGGTGAGCATGACTATAAATATATTGTTCATTTATTCAATTTAAATAGCTATACATATATGACTTGGGGTGGTTCACACAATTAAAAACAAAAAATAATAAAAATTTTGGTTAAACAACCATTAAAAACCAATTAAAACAGAATGAAACCATAGTTAATTTGCAGGAAAAGGACAATCCATACTCTTACTAACTATACAACTGATAGACTCCATAATACCAATAGTATACTGCCAGATATCCTATATCCAACAGCTGCCAGGTTATCCCATCCCCTTTACATGGATGATCTGAAGCTGTGTGCAAAAACACCATCTGAAATAGAATCGCTGCTCAACACTGTCTGAATATTCAGCTGAGATACTGCAAAGTAATTTTGATTGGTCAAATGTGCCACTCTTACCATCAACAGGGGAAAAATAATCAAAATTGAAGGAATCAAATGCCCTACAAAAATAATATCAACTAACAAATACCTGGGCATCCTTCAGGCTGACAACATCAAGCATACTGAAGTCAAGAAGAAATTTAATAGTGAATATATCAGAAGAGTGAAAAAGATTTTGAAATCCTAACTCAGTGGCAGAAATATCATCAAGGTGATTAACAACTAGCCATTCCAATTCATTAGATACACAGGTAGAATAATGGACTGGACTCAAGCAGAACTAAAGGCCCTCTATAGGAAGACCAGAAAAATAATGACAATGAATCATGCCCTTCAATGTTGACAGACATTGCAATGTTGACAAGACTCCACTTACTATGGAGCATAGGTGGGTGTGTAATGTTGCAAGTACACCACACAGCTGAAGAAGAAAAAAGAAGATTGTAAGTACATCTAAAGGACAGTGAAGCAGGCACCATGGAGGCTTATAAACACTGGAGAGACCAAACTAGCCTACAGAATGATCAAACAAATATAGAAAAGAGACTTTGCATTGCCAGTACACAAGTGTCTAAACATTAAACACGTGAATAGGCAACAGAAATCCTAAAGATTTCACATCAGACCTGTGTTTAAAATCGCTAAATAATACTCCAGAAAAAATCAACATAGGCATTTACACATATCAATTCTTAGTATATGTGAAAAGAGAAGGAAAGTAGTTTAAACTAATAGATTGAAGCTGGCAACCATATTGCATTACCTTTTGCTTCTCATTTTTTCTTCATACTACACCATTTATCTTTATGAAACAGATATCTTTATTTATTTATGTTACACATTTCTATGCCGCCAATTTCCAAAGACTCTTGGCAGCTTACAAGCTTTAGACGTTTTTACAATTATATCAAACCCCACCCTCCCACTGGCTGGTGATGTTCCCATCTGGGGCATCCTCCACAGTTCCTGCTCTGCACCCAAGACAGGCAAGTCCAGCTCTGACTCGCTGCTCCCATTGCTGCTGGCTGGCTCCCCCCAAAGGGGTACCCATTCATCTACTTGCATTTTTATGTGCTTTCGAACTGCTGGGTGGGCAGCAGCTGGAGGCAAGTGATGGGAGCTCATCCTGTCATGCAGTGCTGCAGTTCGAACTGCCAGAGTGCCGGCTGTTTCTGGTTGACACAACTGGCATCACTAAGCTGCTGCGCCACCGCACCTCCTCATTATGCCGTTTTCACTCCCAAAGCAGGCATTTTCAATGACAAATGTTCTGATTTATAAAGCAAGTCTAGTATCATTTGCCCCCTGTTAAAAACACCACTGCTGGACTCCACTTGTTTGGATGATTATCGGCCAGTTTCCCACCTCCCTTTTTTAGGCAAGGTGGTTGGGAAAGTGGTTGTCTGGCAGCTGCAGAGGATCCTGGAGGAAAAGGATTTTCTGGACCCTTTTCAGTCTGGGTTCAGGCCCGGTCATGGGACAGAGACAGTATTGGTTGCTCTTGTGGATG
>JANHZU010000569.1:208182-228740 GCA_032468055.1 Acrochordus granulatus
CAGGCCTCTCTTGTCTTTTTAAGTGGGAGAACTTGCACAATTGGTGGCTGACTGAATACTTTTTTGCCCCACTGTATTCCTACATTTGGTCTCATTATGATATTCTGGAATATTTCACTCAAGCATCTAAACAGTAAGGACAATTCTCTATATTTTTTATTATGCTTCTAATTATATATTAAATCATTATCTTTCATGTAGACAAATTCTTTCAAGTCCTTGAGAAAACTTAGCAACTATGCAGTAAAAGGAATGTTGCCTCTATTTAAGAAATAATTTTCAATGTCATAATGGAAGCTTTTGTGGATCGTAAGTCACTTTATCAGATTACTCTTGACTATTCCAGAATAATCCAACAGGTTTGTAGAAGTGAAATTTCTGGAACAATATGCAATTTGTGATAGTTTAGACATGATTTAATGGGATGGACTCTGATCAATAAAATTTTATGAGATAATAAACATATTAGTCATTAAGGTGCTACAGGATTATCACTTAATATTATTTTGTTAGAAAAGACTAACACAGCTACCACTCTGAAAACTCTTACAAACCAGTAATTTCCTAAAGAATGGAAAATGCTGTAAGAGTAAGGGGACAGTTTTCAGAATGGAAAAATCTGAATTTTTTGATCAGATATCTCACAGAGCTTTTATAATTCATTCTAGTATGACAGAGAGTTACTGATAAAGGGAGGACCAAACTTCTCGATAGCACTGAATTATTAGAGATAATAAACTGAAATTTGAGGTATTTCAAAAAGAAAAAATAGCAAATAAGTGATCATAATGATATCAGGCTTGATAAAGTATAACAAAACAAACTGCAAAGCAAAGTGGCAATGTCATGCCTTTATACAGGCATTAATAATACCATATCTAATTTTGGTCACTAAGTCACACACACACAGACACACAGACCCAGATACAGAAAGGAAGTTTGTAGTTGTTGTTGTTCAGTCACTCAGTTGTGTCCAACTATCCACAACCCCCTGAACCACACACGCCAGGCCTTCCTGTTGTTCACATTCTCCCAGAGCTCACCCAGACCCATGCCACCTGCACAGACAAAGCTATCTAACCATCTCATCCTCTGCCATCCTTTTCTCCTTTTGCTTTCAATCTTTCTCAGAATCATAATCTTGTCTAATGAGTCCTCTCTTCACATTATGTGGCCAAAGTATTTGAGCTTCAGCTTCAATATCTGTCTGTCCAATGAACAGATAGGGTTGATTTCATTTAAGATGGACTGGTTTGATCTCCTTGCAGTCCAAGGGACATTCAAGAGTCTTCTCCAGCACCACAATTCAAAATCATAGCCTTGACTATACAGACCTTTGTCAGCAAGGTTACATCTCTATTTTTTAATATGCTGACTAGGTTTGCCATAGCTTTCCTCCCAAGGAGCAAGCATCTTTTGATTTCATGGCTGTGGTCACCATCTTGGAGCCCAGAAGGTGAAATATGTCACCACTTCCATTTCTTCCCCTTTTATTTGCCAGGAAGTGATGGGACCAGTCACCATGATCTTAGTTTCTATAATGTTGAGTTTCAAGCCATCTCTTTCACTCTCATCAAGAGGCTCTTTAGTTCCTCTTCACTTTCTGCCATTAGAGTGGTATCATCTGCATATCTGAGGTTGTTTATATTTCTCCGGGCAATCTTAATTCTGGCTTGTGATTCATCCACTCTGGCATTTTTCATGATGTACTCTGCATATGTTAAATAAGCAGGATGACAATATACAGCCTTGTCGTACTCCTTTCCCAATTTTGAAACCATTTGTTGTTCCATGTCCAGTTCTAAGTGTTCCTTCTTGATCCGCATACAGATTTCTCAGAAGATAGGTAAAGTGGTCTGATACTTTAGCATATCTTTAAGAATTTGCCACAGTTTGTTGTGATTGATATAATCAAAGGCTTTTGTGTGGTAGATGATTTTCTGAAAGCAGAAGTAGATGATTTTCTGAAACTCCCTTGCTTTTTCCACGGTCCAGCAAGTGTTAGCAATTTGATCTCTAGTTCCTCTGCCTCTTTGAAACCCAACCGATAGTTCTGGTAGTTCTTAGTTCACGTATTGCTGAAATCTAGCTTGTAAATGTTTGAGCATAACCTTGCTAGTATGTGAAATGACTACAATTGTACAGTACTTTGAACATTCTTTGGCATTGCCCTTCTTTGGGATTGGATCATAAACTTACCTTTTCCAATCCTGTGGCCACTGTTGAATTTTCTGAATTGGCTGGCATATCGAGTGCAGCACTTTAACAGCATCATTTTCTGTTATTTTAAATAGTTCAGCTGGAATATCATCACCTCTGCTAGCTTTGCTGTTAGCCATGCTCCCTAAGGCCCTTTTGACTTCATACTTCAGGATGTCCACCTCTAGGTCAGTGACCGTACAGTGACTCTGGAAATCTGCATTCAGTTGGGTATATCTTTCCCTTCTCCCTTGCCTTTTGCTTTCCTTCTTTCCATAGCTATTTGTAAAGCCTCGTCAGACAGCCACTTTGTTTTCTTGCATTTATGTATCTTTGGGATGGTTTAGTAGCTACCTCTTGTACAATGTTGCGCACCTCTGTTCATAGTTTTTCAGGCATTCTGTCTACCAGATCTAATCCCTTAAATCACCTTAACTGTATACTCATAAAGGATATGACTGAGGTCATACCCAAATGGCCTAGTGGTTTTCCCTACTTTTTTCAATTTAAGCCTGAATTTTGCAATAAGAAGCTCATGATCTGAGCCACAGTCAGCTCCAGGTCCTGCATTTCTGACTGTATAGAGCTCCTTCATCTTTGGCTGCAAAGAATATAATCAATAAGATTTTGGCATTGATATCAGGTGATATTAATATGTAGAATTGCCTCTTGGGTTATTGGAAAAGAGTGTTTGCTATGACCACAGTGTTCTCATGACAAAACTGTATTAGCCTCTGCCCTGCTTCATTTTGTATTCCAAGGCCAAACTTGCCTGTTTTTCCAATTAACTTTTGACTTCCTATTTTAGCATTCCAATCCCCTAGGACGAAAAGACATCTTTTTTTGTGTGTGAGTTCTAGAAGGTGTTGTAGGTCTTCATAGAACTGGTCAACTTCAGCCTCTTCAACATCAGTAGTTGGGATATAGACCTGGATTACTGTGATGTTGAATGGTTTGCCTTGGATTCTAATCAAGATCGTTCTGTCATTTTTGAGATTGTACCCCAGTACTGCTTTTCTCACTCTTTTATTGACTACAACTTCTAAGGGATTCTTGTCAACAGTGGTAGATATAGTGGTCATTCACCACTATATTCACACATTCCTGTCCATTTTGGTTCACTGATTCCCAAGATGTCCATGTTCAATCTTGTCATCTCAGGTTTGGCCACATCCAGGTTACCTTGGTTCATAGATCTTACATTCCAGGTTCCTATGCAACATTGTTCTTTACAGCATTGGACTTTCCTTTCACCACAGACACATCAACAGCTGAGCATCCTTTTAGTTTTGGCCCAGTCACTTCATTCACATTGAAATATTTTTCATCTTTTTGAACTACTTGTAATTGCCCTCTGCTCTTTCCCAGTAGCATGGATACCTTTCAACCTGAGAGGCTCATCTTCTGGCATCATATTTTTCAATTTTTTGATATTCACCATGGGACTTTCTTGGCAAGGATACTGGAGTGGGTTGCCATTTCCTTCTCCACTATCAGGACTTTCCACTACGACCTGTCCATATTGGGTAGCCCTGCACAGCATAGTTCATAGTTTCACTGAGTCATGCAAGTCCCCTTGCCACACCAAGGCAGCGATCCACAAGGGAGACAGAAATGTGAGAGACTGGCAAACAAGAGAATTAAGGGGCCTGGAGTACAGTTTTAGGAGGAGAAATCATAACCCTTGTGGCTTTCATTTTTTTTAAAAAAAAAGACAAGAGACATAGATATTTATAAAATGATGCATAATATTCTAGAAATAGTTCACAATGTGTATAATGCATGATGGAATTTGCTACTAAAGATAATAAAATTAGGATTTTAAAAATGAAGATAGTCAAATTCATGAAGTACAAGCTTAAAAATGGCTATTATGTCAATATGGGTACATGCTATATGTATTATTACTCTAATTTTGTCCTAATGTATATAATAGCTTTCTTATTGTGTTTTACAGTATAGTACAAGGGTCCCTTAGAAATCTCATAATGAGAATTTTGGATATTTTGAAAAGCTCTCTGTTAATGGATTGTAAGAGATTGAATTTTTACCTCTAAGTTAGTTAAAGAGAAAATGATAGTGGCCAGCCCATTCCATAAAACAACAGGACTGATTTTTGCATTTCTCTTACAAATGTATATTTGAATTTTGAGTAGCACAGATTTCTTCTGATGACAAAGCCTTCAAAATTAAACCTGCAATTATCAAGCACTTTAAAGTGGTTGCGCAGAACTTTTAGAAACTGCAGCTAAGCAGATGCATGAAAGAGGAAGGTATCTTCCTACTACCTTACAGCAATATCTGCTCAGTGCACCTGTCTACTGTCCCAGATTGCTTATTGTATACATTTTCTGAAGAATTTTGCATTAGAGAAAGGCATCTTTCACATTAATTAGCCCAAAAGGCATTTCACAATAGTAACTAAATGCTAAAAAACTAAGTGCAAATAAAACCTGGTAGGCTAGGTAATCAGCTTTCTGTTTTTTATTTTTACATTTTAACTAAGAAAATACTGTAGTCCATAAAAAGGAGGTTTGTTTACCCTGCGTAGATTGCTAATAACTTTAAGACTTTGAACAGTTCAATACTTCCTTTTATACTATTCCTCAAACAGGAAATAACATGTACAAACATTTGGGTTTTGAAATGAGTTTATCCATTGGTCTAGTCAATTGACTCATTGCTAAGATGGCACACCTGCATGCTTGCTTCCATGTAATACATAATGTGCTCATCTAAATGTTCATCTAAATATGAAAGGATTTTAACATTATAATCAGTTTTGGAATGTAAAATTCAGCTTCAGCCATTCATATCCAGTTTAAGCTACTCTTAACTATGTTCCAAGAAGCATTAGTAGGAACATAAATCAAGAAACCTTCTAGTTACTGAAAAGATTAATAAAAAGGGGGCCTCTTGGCTGTTGCCATCAATGTAAATCATCTTCAGATATAAAATGGAAGCAAACATATTCAATAGCTCTCCAAACAGCACCACCTAAAACCACAGAGATGTTTCTTAGCGATATTCCTTACGGGATTATGTGAACTTTCAGTGTTTAAAAAAATGTATATTTCAAATACAGATACAGAAAGAGGAAGCTTGTTCAACCCCATGGCACAGTTTTTGGTCAATTCTTCCAACTTTAGACTATGAGATGCATTTAGTCAATGGGATATGTAGGCCTTCACATTCATCAACACATTCTGCCACTGAAGATGAATGCTTATGATTAAGCTGACCAATACAAGATAAAGGAGGATATTTTCCATAGTGGCTTGGAATGAGTCGCCATCTGGGATCTTGCAGGTTTTATGTCTGTAATTTTATTAAAATCTCCCAGTATCATTGTATCTTCTATAGCCTTCCCTGAAGTGTGCTTGAGTGTAATACTATGGCAAGCTGTTTAAATTCTTTGATTTTGTGAGTTTCATCAAAGTTTGCTTTTTGCTCTACTGTATGTTTTATTGTAAACGACAGGAATTCATTGAAAGATGCCATGGGCAGCTCCTATCTTTTAAGGTGGGGATAGAATTATTCTAAATAAACAATCTGAAATATTTTATCCGAGAAATGAAACACACAAAATAATTTCACTAAATTATTGCAACTCGGTTAGACAAGTAATCATTTACTTTTCTGGCCCCCCAAGCATCTCAGTCTTCCAAAGGTAAGGACAATTTTGTTTTGTGGATGCACGTTTTTGTGATTTACATCCAGTGAGGTGCCAGAAATAGATATATACAGTACTCTGATAAACTTTTTTACAGAGATATATGCCGGTAAACTCCCAAGGTGAAGAATGTTAGGAAACTGGGATCTATTGGAGGACATCCAGACTGAGTAAAATCAATCTATATATTTCATTAAGTTGAACTCTCAGCTACCAAGAAAAGAAACATAACTCAGTTCTTCAAGGCAAAAACTGAACAGGCTGGCTCCAGGTACACAAGAACTGCCCTCTATTTATAGTCCCATCTCCTTTTACAGTATATACAATTCCTTCCTTGTTCTCCAAAACACTGAGATTCCTTATTGGGATGCTGGTGTGGTATAAAGTATGCCTAGGCTATATTTATGATGTACTACAGATGGAGGCTGAAATGCATTACAGGAGATGGAATTATTTTCTCTTTGCACCCATTTCCATCACATTGCTCCTGGCGGGTGTGCGCACGTGTGCGCGCGTCCGTGTGCTATCTTTAACAATAACAATGTTTGGTTATTGTTGCAGAGGAAGCCCTGTGGGAGAGGCAACCAGAGAATAAAGGAGACATTAAGAGTGCGGAATATTTAAATACAGAAGAAAAATAGATTTCTTATTTACTTTTTGCTCAGAGAGCTTCCATTTTTCATTTGCATGAAAAATTTTATCAGTAGAATCTTAAATCAGGAAATCTAAAGATTTTCCTTCCACGGTATCTGTTTGTGTACTAATTGTACTGCTTTTTCTGTTTAAATAAGCTACTAATTCAAGCTAGAATGCAGACACTTTAAATCTAATATGCTTCCTTCATTTTTTTTAAAAAAATAGTGGCACTGTCTGTTATTAGGAATAGTTTCTCAGAGTATTTTGTGTTTTAGACTTCCCGTGGTTCTATTTTTAATTGTGTTTATGTTCATGAATTGCTCCTTTCAGCTTGCAACGAACTGGACATACGGATCTTTCATTATTTAACTTACAACAGTTTGGAATCCAACTGTCCCACACTCGGGAATGATTATTTTAATTTGCACTTCCCAGGGATATTGCTTCTGAACACATTGAATGCCATTGCATATTCGAGTGAAATAGACTGTATTTCTATTTAAATTATATTAGTTCAGAATCAGCGTATACTGTGTGTATGTTTTACAGATGTTTTTTGCAGCAACATACATAAAAGGTATGGTCATTTACCAGAATGACTGGCATCATGTCTGTCCGTGGAGGAAAGTATTTAGCCAGTGTGGAACTAAAATCAGTTGTACACAGAAATGCCGGCTAGCAACGATGTCACTCCAACATTTTTCTTTCATAAAGATAAATTAATGTGCTTAAATAGAAACTACAGAGGCAGAACATTTCTTTTAGTCATTCCTGAAAAAAAAATTGTATCTTCTAAATTGTTTGTATCTTCTAAACAATTTTCTAAAGTTTGTATCTTCTAAACAATCTTCTAAAGCCGCCGAGAGTCTTCGGATTTGGGCGGCATATAAATTTAATAAATAAATAAATAAAATTTCATTGTCTTTTCAAAGGTAGCTTCTCTACGTGCCTCTCTGATCATAACAATCCCAAGTAATTTGGCTCTTCTGTGCATGTACCAAGAATCACTTAGGAGCTTTCTGATCACATAAAGCCTGGACCATCACCACGTTTAGTAACAATGTCATTAAAAAGCCTTTAGCATAAGGTGAAGCCGTTGCAGTACAGGAGGTCCTTCTTTAGCAACCACAACTGAAAGCAGCGACATGGTCATTAAACAAAATGGTCGCTAAGTGAAGCATCACGATTTTACTTCTACTTTCCTTTGTTTTACAGACTTGCAAAGGTTGTAAAGTACTTTTTTCATCACCATCATGCTTACAAACATTTGCTAAGCAAGTCAGTCGCCAAGCAAAAATTACCTGTGCACTACATGCTTCACTACTGAAAGGCCGAATAGTACAAAGAATGCTGTGCATCACCAATTCAGTCTTCCTGCATTTCCAGGGTTAGGTCATACCTGAGTCTGAAATCTTAACAAAAAATGTAAGGAAAAACAAGTGGGTTCTTGGCAACATTATCAGTGTACAGGAAAGTGGAATGGAGTTACTTAGCCTGGTGATGAAATGTCTGAGGGAAAACAACCAAGATCAGAGAACAACAGAAACCCAGAACATATATTGTCTACTGTTGGGAGACAGAATAGATGAGGGACAGACAATCTTTTTGGCTCCATGGACAGGGTTTGCAATTTTGGCTACAAAGCCTGCATACTCTCACACGATGGCTGCCACTGTGGATCTGGACAATAACACTAGTTTACTAGAAAGATAAAGTTGCTCCCTGTTGTACTTTCTACCACCCTGGGAGTCTCCATGCTATCCTCCCAACTTTTATTTTATTTGGGGAAAATGGGCACATTTTTAAATAAATCCCTGAGACATTTTGGGACATAAAAATTATTCCTTCATTTTGTAGTATGCAAGTTTCTTAAAATTTTTAATTAAAATAATATTTTAGATAGTTGTGGGTCTGGAAATTCATGAGTAATAAAGATGATGTCGGAGAGCACATTGTAAATTCATGGTGCTCCTGCACATTGTAAATTCATGGTGCTCCTTTGTAAGCACTAAATCACCAAATGTACCAAAGATCTAGATTAATGTGGTTTTATATATATCACCTTCTTTATTTGGATATGATTTGACTTGGCTTTCAATTATTATTTAACTGCTTTGAATGATGGAGAGAGAATTTTATAATCTGGTAAAATGCTTACATGATGCACAAATTAGCAGCTTCTACTGGCCAGAAACAGATATTTGCCCAAACACTCTTGCAATTTGGAGCTTTCAATAAGAAAGGTAAAACCACCACTCAGCAGAAGTGATGCCTGCAAGAGACATGAAGAGACATTATACCCAATGTGAACTTCAAAATACAACACATTCAACATGTTATATACTTGAATGCAGTCATCTACAAATAGAAGGCAAGAGAGAGTATTTAAATGTTTCCTCTTTCTGTGTCCAGTACTTCCCTAAAATATGCTTTCAATCACAATTTTTTAAAAGACAGGGAAGTTGAAGAACTTTTGCTCTCTTTCTGAAGACAAGACTTGTGGAAGCAATTTTGTTTCAGTCTTTGGAAAATTATCAAGGAAAACCATCTCTGAATAAACAGTAAATATCTCCACAAGTAAAGTTTTCCAAGACTCAATCATCCTGCCTCACAAAGTGGTCATCTAATTATAATGTTGATATGCATAAATACCATCTGACCCATGATGCCAGCTAGGATAAGGAAGAACAAACTCAGGCTCAATTCTGATACAAACATATGATTCTGTTCCCCTTCCTTCTACCCCGGAATATTCTGGGGATATTCCATCTTTATTCTTTAATGGATTTGCATACCCCTCTATGAGATTAGCATGCCAGCTGTGTGTCCTCTCGGATGCACAGCTACTGCTCAAAGGGCAAGTGACAGTTGCGATTAAGAGGAACTTTGCATAGGTTCTTCTGGTGCACTAGTTGCACTAATTCCTGGACTAGGAGGCTGTTTAGACTGTTACTCATGCCTTGGACACTTTCTCAACTGGACTACTATAATATGTTGTAGATTGGGCTGTCCATGAAGAACATTAGGAAGCTACAGCTGGTGTAAAATGCAGTGGCATAGTCAGTGAGAGCTACTGTCCAATGAGGTCATTAGAATGAGCATGTTTCGGGTTGCATTGATGGAGGAGCTTCTCTTCTTGATGATGGTTCTTGTCCTCTGAAATAATATTCCCCCTCCTCCTGAGATCCATATTGCTCTTTTCATTTTCTTCAAATTGTTAAAAACCTGGTTGTTCTTCCAGGCTTTGAGTTAGGATGTGTTTGAGCAGCTTGGATTTTTGGTCCTGTCTTCCAGGCAGCTTTTTATCTTTTTTAAAAAGTATATGTATGTTGTTTCCTTTTTATTTTTTAATTGTTAGGTACCCTGAGTTGCTATAGGATTGGGCGGCCACGAAACTGAATGAATGGATGGGTAGATGAATAAAATCTCCCATGCCTCCTTTTATAGGTGTGATTCAATTTTGTGGAATAATGGTATTAATATAATAAACAAGTATTGTAAATGAAATGATATTCATTATATGCAGTTAAAGGATTGGAATTACACATATGTAATATGATCACTGTGTATAGCTTACATTAATTCTGACTTAAAAAACTAATGTCTTTCAGCTATTATTAAAATTAATGATTTCTAAGATATTTCTGTTACACTGAACAGTTATTAATGTAAATTGCAAAAAAAAGCCTCTTCCCGTTTTCTCATTACTATCACACCAGATAAAGAGAGATATTCACAAGTCTGAAGCTGACACTAGAGAATTATCATCACAAATCACAGTTTTATCAAGATGTAGCAATAGCAAAAATAGAGGAAAACAAAAACAAAAAAAGTATATATAGGAAAATTAGAATGATTTAAAATGGCACATTAATAATAAAGCACCACAAGGTAAAAGTCTATAACACTACTGCCTTGATTAGAACCATTATTCATTTTGTGTGAACAGATTTCAGATTATACCAAGACATGTCAGGAAAGATAGCCAGAAATGGATGCTTTACTTCATATTTTCACTATAATTCAAACTTTGCCCAAAGCACAGAATATACAATATGAAAAATCATAATTCAAAAAGAGCCCAGTGCGTATGGTAAACAAAGGAAAAGAGATCTAAAGAACAACAGCACCCATCGGTCAAAGCTAACCAACAAAAGGTCCACAAGAGTTCAATGCTCGAGTGGTTTCCAGATTAAGCTGAGAAGCGGCAACTGAGAAGTTGCAGGTGGTTGCGATGGCGGTGGAGGTATTAATTTTAGAGAAATAAAACAGGTTTTGCCTCGGTGTTTGGAAATCTCCAAAGAGGTTTCTACACAGACCCAGAACTGCTTGAAAGTCCCCTTTGGCTACTTGAAATGCCAGAGAAGGCTGCGAAAGGGAATGAAGCATCACAGGGTGAAATAATGCAATCATCTGCTCTCAGAACCGTTCCTACTGAGGATCTGCAAAGCCTTCCAGAGCCACACATCCCTAAAATGCCACCTCTCACTGCTCTGACGACAGCCATTGATGGTATTAAAAGGGAGCTAAACCATTTTAGGTTTTTTCAGTTGCCTCATATTTGTTGGGTCTTTCAACAGAGCCTTCATGAACCTCCACTAGCTCCAAGAAAAAAAATCATATGTTTTCACTATTTGTCTGGAATGCATAGCTGATATCTATGAATCCAGAAAAGAGACTCTTTCTCAGATTAAATAAATATCTGTCATGAAATGGGGATTGGAGCAGGGAAGGGGTTTTTTAGATTTTTTTTAAATCCTGCCTTATTTTTATAAAAAACCTGAAGTGTACCTAATACTCCTTCCTCCTCCTCTTTTCCCAACGCTCTGTGAAGGGAGCGTGACTGGCCCAAAGTCATCCAGCTGGCTTTCCTGCTTAAGGCAGGACTACAACTTACACTCTCCTCATTTCTAACCTAGCATCTTAACCACAAGACCAAGTCTTTCTGGGAAATACAAAAAAGCTTTCATTATGTTACAATGCAAACCCCTGACAACAGGAGCAAGGAATCTTTTTTCTGAGGCGGAACATCATCTCTGGGAAGACCATAAATTGTTGGGGCCTGATTTTCTGCCAACTTTTTTTCTTTCTCCCTCAGTGCCAAATGAGGACATATGGTTCTTGCCAGGAACCTGAACCGATCGCCTTAGGTGGCTTTGGAAATTAGGCTGAAAGCCACAGGAAAGTAAGAAAATGGGTTATTCTTCCCTGACTTAAAAAAGCCAAGTAATGCTAGAATATCTAGTGCAGCTTTTCTTATCTATATAGCCTCCTTAATTGCCTAAATGGTATCATGATTCAATCTGCAGAACAAGTGTAAAAAGAAAATGAGGAATTACAAAAGACAATAATCTGATTTTTGGTTTATAGATTTCCTAAATCATTTAACGCACTTATTTTTACATTACAATCAAGCATGTTCAGGCAATTCTCAAGTGGCACTGAACATGCAAGGAGAAGTGAGACCCCTCTCTCCTCTGAGTTGGAACATAAGAAACTCCCATATACTGAGTCAAATCATTGGTATAACTATCATTTATTCTGATTGGCAACAGCTCGGGGATAGCAAGAATCCAGCCAGAAGATTGCTGAATGAATCTTACATAGCCTACTACAGGCTACGGTTTTTCTTTATTCTCTTAACAGGCTTTGTGGTCCTTGATAATGTGAAATACAGATTTACCAAATAATATACCCATAGTATTATGAAAAATGGATAGATAAGTTATCACTCTGTGACTCTGTCCAGCTTTCCCAATCTAAGCTAAGAACCTAAGCCACCCAGAGTCACTGATCGTGAGATGGGCAGCATATAAATTTGATGACTAAATAAATAAATTCCCTTAGTGTTTCCAAACTGTCCTCTCCTTCCATGTGGCGTATATTTGCTTCAGTGTAGTCTAATTGAATATAAGATCAAGATTCTCATGAGTCACAGGAGGCTGTAGCAAATATTTCCTTTAACATTTCCAAAACTTAGAGAACAGGGAACCCCATATACCCAAGGTGCTGAATGTATTTTTGTGAACTAATAGCTGTTAATTATAAATGTGTAAGTATTTTTATTTTAGCATATTCTCTATCTTTAGGTGGCTCAGACCTCTGCCCAGTGTTCTCCAAATAAGTTGAACTGCATCCCTCAAATTTAATCACATAGTATAACACATGAAGCCAAGATGCCCAGGGAAGGTGAAACAGACCTTAAGAACTATACATTCAGAAAGGGGTTACCTATGGTTTATTGAATAAGTCACAGGTGGCTGAATCTGTACAACACTCAAGGCTATGAACTATAATTTAAAATCACAATGGTTAGGCTGACCTCACACATTAACTCAAACCATTCAGATCATATTATGACTTAATATTACCTATGAATTCAGCTATAGACTCCCTGCAAGATTGGTTCTGAGTGGAATTATCAGCACATGAAATGTTGGAATGATTAAGATCACAAACATAGGTTTCAACATCCTGTTAAGATAAGGGTTGTTTAACCTCATTTTAGTACGTATTAACATCAGCTGGGTTTAGACATTGTGGCAAACCATAAACTGTGGTTTACAGACTACAGTGGCTGGAATCACCCATCTACCAAAAGCTAAAATCAAGTATCCTACACCTTGGTGCTCAGAGCAATACTGCAAGTGAAACCCACACAGTTTGAGAGGGTAAACTGAGCAAAGGATGAATGGGACAGAAAAGTAAACTCATTTGGAATGAGAGAAAGCAGATGGAAACAAACTTAGACTGAATCCAGAAAAAAAGGATGATCCAAATATAAGGTGGGCATATGGACAGATAGGATCTGATAAATCAGATTGCCATGAGTTCAATTGTATGAAATCTGCCTGCAGTTATTTCCTGATTCAAGGAGTAGCTGAAGCAGTTTGCCAGTATAATTTGCAAAAGAACAGGGTAAGCAGTAGCAATCCTCACTATTTTTTAGAGCAGCTTGAATCCTAATAAATAATTTCAATGAAATATTAACAGTCTTTTTTCATTTTCTTTTTTATGAAGGGGAGGATTAATTTCTGATTGCATTTCAGTTTTTAGCACTGCTGACCTTTCTAATATAAAGAGAATCCACTTGCGCATTTCTCTTTCAACTGTTGTTTGATTACAGCTATTTTCTTCAAGTTGAGAATTAGTCAGCTTGAAAATGGCAGGAAATGTGCAGGGGACTTGACCTTGATTTCTGAGTAGTGAAGCCTCCATTATAGCTGTATCAGATCAACAAAACAATAGATAATTTTACAGGTATTTAATATAGAGAAAATCAGTTACAGTAGGCTGTTCTTCTAATAACCATGTTTGCTTAAAGTTTTTTCCCAATTTGGCCTCTTGAAATAGAAGAAACTCCCATTCTGTTCACAATGTTTCATTTTTAATTAATTACCTATATATTTAAATTCATGGATTATGAGAAACACTCGGTAACTGTGCTCAAAGCTCACTCCATATACAAATGAATCTGTGTTAGTTATGGAAAATCAGACAGATCTGAGCTATGGTCTTTTTAGGAAACATTACAATGATTCTGAAGGCTTTATGTGACATGCAAGCCATTTCTAAATCAAAATTATTGTATGTGTATAAATATCTATGAATATTCTTATTAATCCAGGTCATGATAAATAGTAAAATTGCAAAAAAAAAATTTTTTTTGCAAAGTTTCTTAAAAAAGGCAACTAACACCCAGAACTAAATTTAGCCCTGATCACATTTGTACTCTTTTGAACCTTTGTTTCAACAACACCTATTTTAAATTCAGTGACAATTTTTACAAACAAAAACACAGCTGTACAATGGGATCCCCTATTGTGACCAAATATGGAAGAATTTGAATTCAAAGCATTGAACTGTTGTACAGGAAACCATCTCACTCACTGGTTTAGATTCGTGGATGATAGCTGGGGCAAAATCGAAACACAAGAACTGGAAGCTTTTGCACAACTTATCAATGCCATTGACAGCAACATCCAATTCACACATGAAGATGTTAAGGATAATTTTTTGGCTTTTCTGGACTGTGCCATAAACATCAAAGATGACAAAAGTCTTTGTACTAAAGTTTATAGGAAGCCTACCCATACAGATCAATATATTTCCTTTAACTCCCACCACCCATTGGACCATAAACTGGGAGTGATCAGGACCTTATAACATCACGCGGATGTTTTATATTCAGATAGAGAAGGCTCCATCAAAGAAAATTTGCATATAAGAAAAGCCCTCAATAATTGTGGCTATCCAAATTGTATCAAAGTCTCTAAAACATCAAAAAGAGACTCTCCCACTTCCTCTGCAAGAGAAGATTCTATCAAACATAGCAGCATGACCATTCCATACGTTGCTGGAGTATCAGAGAAACTTGGAAGAATTTTCAATAAACTCAACATACATGTACAATTGAGACCTATGAACATGTTTAAACACAGATTGGTTCATCATAAGGACAAAGTTCCCAAACACACAGACAGATGTCATCTATTCCATTAAATGCAATGACTCTTGTTCAGAATTTTACATTGGAGAGACTGGACAACAACTTTTTAAAAGATTGCAACAACATAAAACACTGAATTAATCTGCAGTACATTTATACCCTAAACAGCACAGGAATACTTTACAAAATCTCAGATTCCAAATAATTGACAAAGAAACTAACTAGCTTTCAAGAGGAATCAAAGAATCAATATATATCAAGACTTTAATTCCTTCAGTAAACCACGGTGGAGGAACCAGATTCCAACTACCTTCAATTTATGAAACAACTTTAAATTGTTAGCCAAAGAACTATGCAGGAGGCTCTGAAATGTTGATGTGCTGAAAAGTAAGCAAGCTTTTATTGCCTAACATCACTCTGTTTATTTTACTGTGTGAAAACCTGAATTGTTTCCTGCATCCTTCTCTCCAAACCCGCTCCCTCTTGTTAGGAACTTATCACCCTGTTTAAACTGGCTGTGTGTAAACTTACTAAGTTTTGTCATCTTGCCCCAGCCCCTTTTTACAAATGTATATATTTCCTGACCATTCTTTTTCATTTTTAGATGGACTGAAAAAGCCTTCCAAATAGAAGGCAAAATGCCTCCAATAACTTCTTGTAATTAAAATCCAGTTGCCTTTTTTAAGAAACTTTGCAAAAAATTGCAATTTTACTACTTTTATGTGTATAAATTAAGATGAGAAAGGCTTGAGTCCACATATAAAGGGGAGGGGAAACAAGAAAGGTGTTTTCCATAGCTTCAAAATTTTGCAGACATTTCTATTTAAAAAACTTAATATGAGATATTGTTATTAAAAACTCAGCACAAAGCACAACAAAACACTTTCAGTAATCATGGTACCTCTGACTATAATCAAAGAATGAGCAACACGGTAACAGTGCATTTTGTCAGTATAATCCCAAATGCACTTTCCTAAGAGAAGACTATTCTTCCTATTTGAAGGAAAATATTTCCTAATGAGACACAGAAACATTGTTTCTTAATGCATTAGACAGAAGCATCGGTGTCCACAGGATCCAGCATTTTCTCAAAGTGACAAAAGCAGTTCTCAAAGTGACAAAGGGATAAGCTCCATCCCTTTTCTCAGTATGTGCAACATCATGATGCATGTATGAAAGAGGCAAAAGTTGCATCACAGTATACAAGGTTGCTTTCATCATTTGCTACCTCTTGACTTGAAATCATTGACATCTGGTTATGTGGCAGTCTTAGATTCCTAAATCTCTCGAAGTCACAAAGGACTTGGCTCGGCTTTACTTTACTGGGTTAGATCCAGCTGATTGTTCCTTATTCAGCAAATAATAGTTCAGAAGCCATGAATTAAAACAATCTATGAAATCATCATATTGCTAAATACAAAATGGACTCCAATGAGTCGACCGTGTTTCCTGGGGACTACGTGAACACATCCATGTAATTTCTTTGGTATTAATATGGAAGCAGTCTGCCACTGTTTGCAATTTCAAGTCTCATTTCCAGCCCTAATGTCCTGATTATTACGTATTAACCAAATTCAAACCTGCTTAGGTTTCTCAATGTTAGCTTAGGAACTAAGTAAATTCAGACAATCTTCTACACAATTAGAAAGATTAAAGAAGAATTAACGATACACTTCTTTGCACATGCAGAGCAATTCATTTTTAAAGTTTTCATCAAAATTAACAACTGCAGATGAGCCATAGCGTGCTATTTTAAACATAACATGGTTTAATTAAAATAGGACATAATTTCTACACATAACTAATCAGGTTAACAAAGAAGTTTGAACAATACTCTGAGCAGAACTCACCATTAAAATACAGTAGATAAAATCAGCCAGCTAGGAAAGCTAATGACCCTTTATTTTCCAGACAAAGATCCAAAGGACAAAGATGGAGCTAAAACAAACTACATTTATGAATACTGTCCTGAATTGTCTGAAGTAGTATATATATGGGCTGTGATGGGGAGTAAGTTATAGGAAGAATCTGTGTATGAACAACACTTAGGACAACATGGAGCCGACACAGTTCAGACAGTGTGGGAATAAGGCATTTCCAAGAGGCTGCCTTAATCTATTTGCTGTAACTCTAGCTGGGAATTTATGCATAAAGTTTTTAAGATTATACAATTATTGCAGAATAGCATTAAAGACACTTTCCCGAGATCCATGTCATTCTTGCTCATTTAACTTGCCAGCTAAGTGGGACTTGATAGTAATCTTATTAATTATAATCAATAAAGTTAATTTTAATTTATTAAAAATTAAATCAAATGTATGCTTGCCCCAGACTTCCCAATGTTTTTGTCCTTTTCTGAGAGCGCAGCCCCACAGGTGCTAAAAGTCAGACTCCAAAAGGTGCATATCTTTGGAGTTAGTTTGGGAGTTTCCACACTAGGTCGTCAATCCCCAACTTGCAGAATTCATTGGAAGGCATTTTACAATAATCTTTATTAATGCTGAAAGAGTCCAAAATCATTACCCCACCGAAGCTGCTACTATAGCATGAAACAAAAATCATCTTATGCCCACTCCATTCAAAAAAGCAAAGAAATTGAAAAAGAAACCTGGCACCAGCACTCGATAGGCTTCTTGATGCAGTGCTAAGAAATTTGATTTTATCCCCATTTCTTGATAACTTCAATCCGCTTTCCCTTTGTCAGCTTAGAATCTTCCTGACCTGGACTGCAGTTCAACAGCCAAGAAACCAGGTGGACAAGTGCTCCCTCCAGTCACAACAGCCCACGCAAGAACAAGAACAGCAGAACTGTAGTTTCAGCTGCACGATCGTTAAGCGGAAACCCAATCAGCTCAGCTGCCCAACATTTCTGATGTTGTGTGGGGCCAAAGATGAGGAGATGCTTTCAGAGGGCTGCTGTGGAAGAGTTGTTCAGCTTGAAGGATTAGTGCTGTGGTGGCTCTGCACAGAATTGGGTTTCGTGAGATCCAAGCAGGTCTAGCAGCCGGCAGTACTGATCGGAAGGAAAGCTAAGCCCAGATGTGATTTGGGAAAGCAAGGAAGCTTGTGACTTGCATCGTGCCTCTTCCACCACTAGAAATAAAACTAAGAATGGATCCTGAGCTTTTCATTGAGGACGACAGAAGCATTTCTTAATGGTATAAGACCTGACCCGATTGTAGTGTATTGAATAAATTGCCGAGGAAGCCATCGGTGGATGAGGGAATTGTAAGACAAGCCCAGATCATATTTGACACTTTCAGATTAAAGATTTGCTTAGTTAAGCATTTCCCAGGTTTAACGAACGGTCCTGCAATACTATTAATTAGCTATAAACGCCCAGGTTTTTTTGGTTAGTTCAAACCATCTAACTTTTGTTCACGGTCATCCTCAGCAAGGCGGGTATCTTTGTCATACTGTATAAAGCCTTTGAACTCCAAAGTTTGCTACATGGAGCTTATTATTAACTGAAGTAATCTGCATATGAAGAGGGAATGACATGGGGGGAAAAACCCTTATTTATTATTTTTAATTTTTTTTGGGATGTACTTCTTTTAAATCAGCCAAGCAGCAGCTGCGGTAATATGACAGAGCTGCATTATATAAGACTAATACTGTGTGAAGCAACCAGCAGTAATTACAGACAAGAAGCTTAATAGGTTCCCACTGTGCAGTAGCTGTAACAATTTTCTTCACCTGTCACTGCCCTCCTTCCAAGGTTTACTGATAATTCATGCAGAGACTAATGCAACACAGACTCCTGTAGGAAGGCTTTGAAAAGCTTTCCAGTGCTTCCTTTTGATGGTTGCCAGCATGTTTCTTTTATTGGTCAACAGAGAAAAACAAACAGAATTGCAAATATTTCCATCTTTGGCTGATGCATCTGTTTACAGGTAGTCCTCGACTTATGACCAGAATCAGGACCAGAAGTTCTGTTGCTAAGCGAATGAGTCATGCCTGATTTTATGACTTTTTTGCCCTGGTTGTTAAGCAAAGCATTGGAGCTGTTAAGTGAATCGCTAAGCATATCCGGCTTCCCCTATGGACTTTGTGTGTTGGAAGCTGGTTTGGAAGGTCACAAATGCCAATAACATGACCCTTAGATGCTGCAACTGTTGTAAATACATCCTGACTGACAAGCACCCAAATTCTGATCACGTACTATGAGGATGCTGCAATGGTCATAAGTGTGAGGATCAGTGATCATAACTTCAAACAGTTGCTAAATTAACAATTGTAAGTCGAGGACTTCCTGTACTTCAGAAATCTTCTTTTGATTACAGTTTTACCTATGACATTATTAAACATTAAATATTAATTTCTTATTTTAAAGGAAGTAACTGAATTTGGCACTGATATAAATGAAAAAGATAGCTTTCCTTTTTTAAAAAAAAAGATTACATACCTACGAGTATATTTTTATTTTTAAACAATGAAAACAAGATTCAGACTCAAGGGGCGAATTTTAATCTGATTGGGTTTGGGAAGAGCATTAACAGAATTCCTTTCCAGGAAAACATGGGAAGATTTAAGCTGATACTGTTTTACTATTGTTTGTAATATTGTGAGTTGTTTCTCCTTATATTGTCTTGTCCTATTGTAATTTATGAAATGCTTTAAATCCTGGGAAGCATTTCAGTTCAATTTTTTCGAATAACAATAATCATCACTATTGTTTTTCATTGAATTGATTCCTTTGTCAAGCCATGGCTATCAAATATTAAAAACATCTGCCAGGCTATCCCATCTGATATATTCTGATATATTCCATACAATCTGAAGCTGTATGGAAAAATATTACCTGAAATAGAATCACTGCTCAACTATACTGTCCGTATATACACCCAAGATACCAAAACAGAGCTTGGACTGGACAAATGTGCCATCCTCACCATCAGCAGAGAAAACATAGTGAAAACTAAGGAATCAAGATGCCCCAGGAAAATAACATCTAGAGTTTGAATGAAGAAGATCACTACAAATATCTGGGCATCCTTCAAGCTGATATCAAGCACATTTAGTCAAGAAGAAGATTAGAAATGTATACATCATGAGAGCAAAGAAGACCTTAAAATCCAAACTCAAATACCTGGGCAATTCCAGTCATTATAGGTTTCCCCTGCCAGCTGTGGCTGACTCTAGGGGGTAGTGCTCATCTTTATTATTATTATTATTTATTAAATTTATATGCCGCCGAAATCCGAAGACTCTTGGCGGCTAACAACAGTAAAAAAACAGTATATTAAAAACAATGAAAATACAAATAAAAAAACCCCATTAAAACAAAATAAAAAACCCGGCAGACAAGAGAGGTGGGCTAAAAAGATTTCATATATAAAAAGGGGAGTGGCTAGGAATCCATCAGCCACCTCCATAATGATGATGAGCACCCCCCCGGAGCCTCAGGCCACATCGCAGAGGTCTTAAGGCCCTTCCAGAAGGCCATCAGGGAGGGGGCAGCCCTCAGCTCGAGGGGCAAGATAGACCACGGGGCAGGAGCCACCGCAGAGAAGGCTCTTCTCCCAGACCCCGCCAGCTGAAATTACTTGACCGATGGGAACCAGAGAAGGACTCCTCTGCTGCTTCTGGTGGCTGGGAACT
>JANHZU010000575.1:27450-39075 GCA_032468055.1 Acrochordus granulatus
CCATCTCATGTTTGACCATATCCAGCTTACCTTGATTCGTGGATCTCACATTCCAGTTTCCAATGCAATACTGTTTTTTACAGCATTGTACTTTCCTTTCACCTGCAGTCACATCCACAGCTGAGCATACTTTCAGCTTTGGCCCAGTCTTTGGTCCACTCTTTCTGGAGCTACTTGTCATCCTTCTGATGTGCGAGGCTCATCCTCTGGCATCCCATTTTTTAGCCTTTTATTGCTGTCCAGGGGTTTTCTTGGCAGGGATACTGGAGTTGGTTGCCATTTCCTTCTCCAGACACTCTTTGTCTGCTTCCTCTGATGAGATCTATCCAGTATGGTTGAACCTCTGGCATAGCTCTCATCTTCTTCACACACAAGCCCCCCAACCACAGTAAGGTGGTGCCTCACTGGGGGGGGGGTAATGGTAGTTACAGATTATAGTACAGATTGGGACTGAATAGTTAAAACCATCTATCCTCAACACAAAGATCCTGATTAAGTTCACTTTTAAGAAAAGAAAAGAAAATGCTTCGTTAATACTGTATCTAGAGCTATAACTCACCCTTAGTCTGACTTCATAGGGTTGTGAAGACAGTGATAATGCCATCATGTGTTCTTTGGAAATGTAATTAATAAAGAAATAGTTAATGAGCCCCCAAATCAGTAAGTATAGTTGGTGCATATGGATTAGACCAGTATTTCTCAACCTTGGCAACTTTAGGAAGGCTGGGCTTCAGCATTCCTGGCTGGAAAATGGTCTGAAGTTTTGCAGCCCAGCTATTTTAGCACTATCATATTGGAAAGCAGTGAATATTAGAAGAGAGAATAAAATGTGAGAACATCTGACAAGCAAATATAGAAAAGAGGTATTGGGCATAAGCTTAAATCCAGGTTTGGGTAGTTTTTAAGTAGGCCATATATAGATTTGAGGTGGGGATGGAAGGCTGATTCAAACAAACACTACATTGTGTTACACTTTTCCACAATGGGGAAATATGTTATTTTCTTTTGATTGAGACAATTTTCACTGCACTGTATTGTACCAGCATAAGAAAAGTTTGGCATTTCTTTTGACTGAGATATCTACCCCATGGCTTTGTTAACCCAGCAATTCATCAGCCAATAGAAAACTATATTGGCATGGAATTTGCTGCCCCCACTGCTGATCCATATCCTGCTACAGGAAAGATGTTCCAATTTACTATGGGCAGATCAAGTGAAAAAGAAAGGCTTATGAATTTCTCTGATTTTATTTGTCTCCTATCTTATCAAATGTCACTAGCTGACAGGAAAATATTTAATAAACCTAACCAGGATAGGGATGGGGAAGAGGCAGGTTTTGACTGATGGTTAGATCAATAGGCTTAGCCATTGGTCAAAATCTGGTCCAAATTATTCATAAACTGTTGGCAGTTGATTGTCAGGTCTGGAAAGGATAGCAAGAGAATGAAGAGCCAATAGTTTTCCTGCTAAATCTCTGATGCCATAGATTCCATGTCATTGAAGATTTAGGCCGTAAAGAGCCAACTTTCCCTCTTTCATCTGCCTCTTTTTCCAACTTGGTGATTACTCTCATCCCTCATCCTTTTAAGTGCAGGTTTAATATAATTTCCTAAGATTATTTTGTTTCAGTCTGAGTGAGATCTGATTTTGATAAAGTAATTGATATGACTTAAGAAACATAAACTTGAAAATCTCTCCCATATTGTATGATGCATGATTTTAACGTTTTTTCCCTTTTGATTAAAACCAAGTATTGCAACTATCTTTGGTCAAGAATAATGCTTTCATAAGCAAAGCAAAGCAAGTCAAAATTTAATGAAGCATCTCAATATTGGTGAGCAGACATTTTATTTATCTAATTTTAAACATAGCCCCCATCTCAGAATTAAGTGGCTCTGAGCAGCATAAACAACCCTTTTTCTTTTTCAGATTACCTTTAAGAAATACCTTTCTCTATGCAATGGTTTCACGTCCTCAGTGAAAGGAATAAAATAACAAGAAATAAAATAAAAATGTAATATGATAGTTGGTTTTTAGGAGTCATGGATTTCCACATAGCTGTTTTTCAGTGATCAAAGTTACAGGATGGTTTTCATAGTAAGAGATAGCTTAAATGCATTTTTAAGATTAGCTAACTGCGAAAGTGGCTTCATGCCCAACTATACTTATTCTTGGCATCTTGTGTCACTTGAGCAGACTTTTCAAGAGTGCCATTCCACTAACCCTCAAAAGCAAAATGAAGTTAAATAACCTATCAACTTTGCTTCATTTTGGAGCAGGGCTGGTGTCACTTTGCTTTAGCAGAATGATTCAGCTGAACCACCATCAAATCAAATCATTCCACTGAATTTCATGACTCTAAATGCAACAACAAAAACAGTCTAGAGTTCATCTCAGCATTTGATGACTGGGTAAACAGGCAGATCCATGTACATTTCTAGGCGACAATATGAAAATGACTTGCGCTTGTTTTTCTTCTGAGATCTACCCTCTACTCCAGATGTTTTTAGGGATTTCAGTATTTTTCTGTTCAAGTGCTGACCTATCCAAATATGATTTTATTCAGATGTTTTAAGATCAGCCAAAATTAGTTAAGTGCTGCCATCTGCTGAGAGTTGCTCAGCTTTAAGAGATGGCTGAAAAGTTCAGATTGCTGCATTCTGGGTACCCTTTTTCCTCATCTTAATGTAGGAAATGACTTGGAGTAAGGCTTTGGGGAATATCCTTAGACTACAGATCGGAAAATATGGGAAGCAACATTCCTTCAGATATGGTGGTCCGAAATTGCAAAGAACTACACAAATTAAGATCAGCATTTTGATTTGGAACCATAACAAAATTGGGGGAAAAGTCAACATATCCTAATAGACTTAGGAAATAATATTAGCATTAACAGATCCCCATTAGTCAATTGCAAAATGCATCTTTACATGGAAAATCCTGAAATTGTACCTTTAGCACCATCTGCCTATCCAAGGTCCTTGGAAAAGACTTAATAGGTGGGTAAAAATGCCAAACTAGGGTAAACATCTGGCTGACTGTGCAACCAACCATAATAGTAATAATAATCCCCTCTGTGGATACCCTCTTGTCATACAGAAGGGGATGGCAATGTTCTGATGAGATTGAAAGCTGTGTTGGTGATAGTGTATTGTACCAGAATGGTCACTCATGCTAGACAGATCTCAGCAGAAGAGCCAAGTTAAGTGTATCCATCACCCTATTTAACGTGGTGAGAAAACCTATACTGGATCAGTCATAACCCAGGTCAGCAAGGATTGTGTCAGATGTTAGAGTTCTTAGTCAAGTAGGAAATGGGACTCAGGAGCTATGGCTAGGTAGCCAGGGCTTAGCCTTATAGAATTACTAGAAGAATAAACAACTATAGACAAGACAAAAGTATACTGTGTTTGAAAATCATTACAGTAATTATGTTGTTGCCCCCAGTGAGGCACAGCCTTGACATTATTGTGGGGCTTGCGTGCTTTGAAGAACATGAGAGCTGTGGCAGAGATTCAAACATACTGGGCAGGTCTCATCAGAGGAGTTGGATGAAGAGTATTGCTGCCATAAACAATATGAAGAAAATCTTAAAGACCAAACCCAGTAGCAGAAATACCATCAAGGAGATTGAGATCTGGGCAATTCCTATCACTATCAGTAGAATATTTGTAGCTCAGGGTTGAACTATGGAGTCCTTGGTGCTCTCTGAACTTGGTTATTTTCTTGCAGATGTTTCATTACCAAAACTAGGTAACATCAATGCTAGAAGGGAGTGAGGTTTGTTCATCATCATCACATCCTATGATAAGCACATTGGGCTACAAGTGTTCTCCATAGTTCTCAGTCCACAGCTACAGTCTCTGTATTCTTCCATTCAAGGTTGATCTTTTTCAAATCTTCCTGAAATGTTTGACACCAGATTTTCTTTGGCCTTCCTCTGTTTCTCCAACCATCTGGCCATCTGGTGATATCCAATTAATTGCAGTCTTTATTGGCATTGCTCACTCATACAGAACATGTGTCCAGCAAAGCATATCCTTCGTTCTGTCACTATCTCACAGAGTCTTTAGGAATTCTTTGTAGAATTTCTCATTTGTAACATTGTCCTAATGTGAGATACAAAGAATCCTTCTGAGAAAACATTGTTGGAAGACATTGATCTTATGGATAATTCTTGTTGTAAATTTCCATGTCTCACTGGCATAGATGGCAGTTAGTATAATAATGGCACTAAATAATCTGATCTTAGTTGCTGTGTTTTGGTGGATATAGTCCACTCTGAATGTATTTGTTGGAAGACAGCAGTTGCTTTAGTAATTTGGCATTTCACATCTGCTTCTGTTCACCCATCTGTATCAATGATGTTACCAAGATAGTTGAATTGTTCCACAAATTTTAAGCCCTGCCCCCCTACAGGGTGTTGTCTTGAACATTACCAACTTGCATCAGCTTGGTCTTGTCTTCACTTATTTTTAAATCTGCTTTACTTGCCTCTACTTCAGTGTCATATATTTCAGCTATGTCTTAGTGTTTCCAACTAAAGCAATGTTATCAGTAAAGCCTAGGCCAGTCAATTTGCCTTATTTATTCCACAGAATGTTGAAGTCCAATTTATTCATTATCTTTTTTTGCTGTTCAGTTGTGCAGTCGTATCCAACTCTTCATGACCCCATGGACTGCACTATGCCAGGCCTCCCTGTCCTTCACTGCCTCTCGGAGTCTTCCCAAGCCCATGCCCATCACATTGAGTATGCTATCTATCCTTCTCATCCTCTGCTGTCCCACTCTCCTTTTCCCTTCAATCTTTCCCAACATCACAGTCTTTTCTAAATGAGTCCTCTCTTTGCATTATGTGGCCAAAGTATTTGAGCTTCAGCTTCAATATCTGTCCCTCCAGTGAGCAATCAGGGTTGATTTGCAGGATTGACTGGTTTGATCTCCTTGCCATCCAAAGGACTCTCAGTAGTCTTCTCCAGCACCACAATTCGAAGGCATCAATTCTTCGATGCTCAGCCTTCCTTATGCTCCAGCTCTCACATCCATAGATTACTATTGGGAAAACCATAGCCTTGACTATGAGGACCTTTGTCAGCAAGGTGATGTCTCTGCTTCTGAATACACTGTTTAGGTTTGCCTAGAACTTTGAACCAAGATCATTCTGTTGTTTTGACCACATCCAGCTTGTTTTGACCACATCCAGCTTACCTTGATTCATAGATTTTATGTTCCAGGTTCCTATGCAATATTGTTCTTTATAGCATTGGATCTCCCTTTCATCTCCAGACATGTCTCCAGCAGAGCTGTCCATGGGGTTTTCTTGGCAGGGATATTGGAGTCGGTTGCCATTTCCTTCTCCAGTGGAGTCCTGTAGCACATTTTTCACTAGTTGTCCAGGAACCCCAACAACATCTAGCGTGGTCCTTGTTAACCTGGGCGATGACTGAGCCAGTATAGATTTCTGTAATTTACTTCTCATATTTTTTATGGGTAGGAAATACTCTTTGTCTGGCTCCTCTGATAAGATCTGTCCAGTATGGTTGAACCTCTGGCATAGTTCTCACCTTCAGAGCACGCAAGCCCAACCATAGCAAGGTGGTTATTAGGGGGCTTTTTATGGTATGGTCCATGACAATCAGAAATAAAAATGAGGGTAGGATACAACCTTGCTTGATACCAGTATTAATCATAAAAAAGTCAGTACTGTCACTTTCAGTTTTTACACAGCACCTAATGTTGTTGTAAAGGCTTCTGAAGATGTTAACATATCTCTTAGGAATACCATGTTTGTAGTATGTTGTATAATGATTCTCTATAGACAGAGTCAAATGGTTTTTTAAAGTAATTTATCACCTGTTTTGGTATTCCTTGCTCTGTTCAATGATATTTTGTAGTGAGAAAATCTGTTCACTGCATGAGCAACCTTGTCTGAATCTGGCTTGTTCTTCATGTATATATTGTTTGATCTTGTTTTGGAGTCTTTTAAACAGGATAGTACACAGCACTTTTCCAGGGACTGAGAGAAGTGTAATACCTCTCCAATTATTACAGTCATTCAGTGTGCCCTTTTTTTGGTATCTGGTAATGATACCTTTTCTCCAGTCATCCGGAATGCATTCATTTTGCCAGCAGTCATTTAGTAGTTTAATAAACAACAAAAACAAAATAAGACAACTGTGTTGCTACCATGTTTCAAGAATTCAGCTGATATTTGATCTAGTCCAGGTGTTTTGATGTTCTTCAGTGCTCATATTGCTTTCTCCACTTCTGTTTGGGTGATTAGTCTCATATCTTCAGCCAAATCAGCAGGTAGTGGGCTGCTAAAATTATCATTACATTATTATATGGCTGATTCAATGTCTGTTTGAAATGTTCAGCCCAGCAAGTGTCCTGTTCCTCTTGTCCAAGAAGTATCTTCCCATTTTTATCTCTAATAGGTACATTAGCTTTCTTTCAATAACCAGTCAAATCTCTGATGATGTGGAAGAGCATTTGGTATCATTTTTAACACTGCTTCCTGTGTTTCCATTCCTTTCTGTTCCAGCCAGAAACTTTCTTATCTTCTGATCTAATTCTTCATCTCCTGTGTCTGTGTTTGATCTCTGTGATGTTTTGCTGCCTTTCTTTCATCGATCAGTGTCAGGGTTGTGTCTTGTATCCATTTCTTTCTCAATGATCTTCTTCCAATTGTCCGTTCTGCAGTTTCTATAAGTTTCCTTAAATATTATCCAATTTCCCTCTAGATCTTTCTGTTCTACCAGTTGCTGGAGTCTATTCTCTAATTTCAGCTGGTATTCCTGGGCTACAGTTTGATCTTCCAGTTTTTCAATGGCAAAAGGTTGATTTGTCTTCTGTTTTTGGATCTTCAGTCAAAGAGGAATGGATGAGAGGAGCAGGTAGTGGTCTGAGACTATGCCTACCCCTCTGAATACTCTGTCATCACTAATGGCAGATCTCCATCATCTACTAATGCAGTTATAATCAATCTCATCATGTAGTTTTTTATCAGAAGATCTCCAAGTCTTCTTATGGTTATTCTTATCTGCAAAATAGTTGTTTCCGATACATAGACCATTCAGTCCACAAAAAGTCAATAAACAATCTCTGTTGTTATTAATTTCTACTGAAGACCCATGTGTTCCAATCACATGTTCATGACCATGCCTGTCATTGCTAATTTGTGCATTAAAATCACCCATTATCAACTTCAAGTCATGAGTAGGGATGTTATCTAGTATCACCTGTAGCAAGTCATAGAATTCGTCCTTTTCTCCTTCTTCTGCATCTTTTGTCGATGCTTAGATCTGTACAGCTGTTGACCTGTTGTACTCTGATTGAAATCTAGCTGTAATAATAAGGTCATTAACAGATTTCTAGCCAATGAGTGCTCTGCTTGTTCTTGTGCTGAGGCTAAGGTTATACCTTGGACGTGCTGGTCTATGTGTCCCAAGTATATTCTTCCTTCATCAGCAAATTTATCACTTCCTATCCATTGCATCTCACTGTTTCCTAAGTTGTCAATATCATAATTGTTGAATCCTCATAGTAGCTGTTGTAGATTGCCACACTGTTATAATGTACATATGTTCCATGTTCCAATCTAAGTGACTGATTTTGCATTAAAGATTGAATACCATTTCAGGGGTTGGGCAATCAACTCCTTCATAGATGATGAGGCTTTATCTTTTTCATCTGAAACCAATCCATCATGCTGCAGTTCATCTCTTAGTATTTCACTTGTGGTTTCTGTTGCAAAATATTTTTTGAGGCTACATTGCAAGCCCAATGCCCACAACCCCCTGCAAGTAGCCTACATGGGATATTATTTCATCCCATGTAATTCACCCTCTCACCATGCTGAGGAATACAGTGGGATTTTGAGGGGTACTGAGTGAGGTCTGCTCTCTTTATATACTAGTTGCTTGCCCTATCAGTGGGAGTCTTCATAGTGGTTCTATATTAGGCTGTTGTTTACTGTTTGTTTGAGTTGGTAGTTCTTTGATTAGAATATTATTTTCTTCTTCATTGTTGGCCTAGTGTTAATCTTGGTGTTAATGTCTGCTTATCTGGGGATTGATTGCTGGTGAAGAGGTATTTTGGCCTTTTTATTTCCTTTTGATTGTCCTTTTTGAATAGTATGTAGATGTTGTTTATCTCTTTGTGCCTGTTTATGGCTGATTTATCAGAGTGCAGGCTTCCAAGAATTCTCTAGTGTTTTTGAATTGGCTTGGTTTAGGATACTCATAGTTTTCAATTTGAAACTATGGTTAAGTCTGTCCATATGTTGTGAAATTAAGGAGTTTTCAACATATTTTCTGACTGCTAGTTGGTGTTCATGGATGCACTCTGCTAGTCTTCTGGTGTTTGTCCTACATAATAGCTGTTGTAATCCTTACATTGTGGATGGCTCCCATTTTTTTCTTCTGGGACTGCTAGTAGTCTTTTGATTTACTTAGAGCTTTAGTAGGTTTGTGTGCTAAGGTGATGCCATATGGTTGAAATAGACTGTTGGTGATTTTCGAGATGTTTTTGATGCATGACAGTGTTATCCTTTTCACAGTTTGTGTTGGTCATGCTATGGTGGGTTGAGTGGTCAGGCACTTTTTGATAAAGTTGCATGGATATCCATTCTGTTGGAAGATATTGTATAGATAATCTGTTTTCTTTTTCTGATCTTCAGGATTGCTGCAATGTGTGCTTGTCTAAACAGCTTCTCTTGTGGGAGTTTGGATTGTTGTTTTAGTAAAGGAGCACATGGCTGGTATGGATAGTCTTTTGGTTGTTTATCTCTTTGTGCTGGTATGGATAGTCTTTTGGTAGACTTGTGTTTCTAATTTGCCACCATTTCCTCTGCTGATAAGGATGTTTAGGAAAGGTAGAGTGTTGTTATTTTCTTCTTCCTTAGTTAATTTTATTCTTTTGAAGATGTTGTTGATAGTTTCATGATTCTTCTCTGTTTGATTCATTTTTAGTATGACAAAGGTGTCATCTCTGTACCAGTTCCATACTTTGGGTTGTATGCATGGAAGTGCTATAGATTCTAAGTGTTGCATTATGATATCTGCTATAAATCCTGAAAGTGCTGATCCCGTAGGTGTTCCTTTGAGCTGTTGATTTATTTGTCCTTCAAACTGAAAGTATGTGGTCAGACAAAGTTTGATAAAGTCCATGATTCTGGGTATTTCAATCTTGATATATTTGGTTAGGTCAGATGCACTGTGTAGTAGTGACATTATGGATTTTGCGAATTCTGGATGTAAAGAGTGCTATGACATTGAAGGAGACCATGATTTCTTCTTCATCTATTGTCAAACTTGTGATTCTTTGCAGGCACTGTGGTGGGGAATTGATGGAGTATTTCCTTCCCTATGTGAGCTGTCCAAGCTTTTTGGTCAGTTCTTTACCAATGTTGTAGTGGGATCCCTGGTAATGATACCAGAAAAATAATGACAATGAATCATGCCCTTCATCCTTGCAGTAATGTTGACAGATTCTATTTACCAAGGAAAATGGGTGGACATGGAATATTTATTTATTTATTGGATTTATATGCTGCCAAAATCAGAAGACTATAAGTGGCTTATCATGTTGCAAGTACATCAGACAATTAAAGAAATAAAAAGGTATAGGAAGAATTTCTGAAGGACAGTGAAGAATATGCACTGAAATACTATACATGAAGGCTTACTGAGTACTGGAAAGACCAATCTGGCTTACAAGAAAGATCAAATGAAGAAGTTCTTGCCTGCAAGCAAGAACTAATGGATTCACAAAATAGATAAAATAATGGAAAATGAAGAAGTTAATGTGCTTTGGGACTTTAGAATTCAAACAGACAAGCACCTGCCACATAACACCTCGATTGTCAAAAAAGTCTGGTTAATGGATGTTGCAGTATCTGGAGACAGAAGAATAGAAGAGAAAGAACAAGAGAAAATCACAAAATATTAAAACCTGCAAATAGAAGTAGAATTATTGTGGCAAAAGAAAGCAAAGGTGCCTTGGGTTTAATCCCAAAAAATGGCTTACCAAGCCACCAACCCTAATATGGCTGAGGAATTCTGTTTCCATATTCTTGTTCTAAACTCCTTTGCTTCCATATATATATATATATATATACCTACATCTTTTGAGTAATAAGATTATTTGTGCTGATCAGAAGCCAATGCAATAATATTTTTCAAAGTCTGCATATAGCCAAATGGAAAATCCCTAGTAAAGGCAGAATTGCTCTTAAGATTTCCATAATTAATTATTGTACACTAATTAATTTTTAAAATTGTCTGTTTGGACATTTGGAGATTAATTTCACTTTTTGCATAGAAGTTATTTTTGTTTGCTTTCTAATCCATATTTTCTCCCTTGCTATATCTTTATTGCCCTCTTCAATCAAGTCTACTTTTAAATAGTTAGTGCAAAGCAAACTTTATAACATGACTGCCCTATATAAGCTTTTCAGTGGATGGTATTATGTCCACTCTTGCTGCTAGTGGAATTTCACAAGACTTTAACAAGGAGCCAAAGTGAAATGGCAAAACACATGTTTTGCATGCTGAAGTTTCACTTCCCAGCATTTCTGGATGTGGATAAAAGGATCTCAAATAGCAAAGCTGAGGTGGGAAAGATCCTACGTGCTCTCCTTGTTGGTCTCCTGATAAGTTTTGCCATATCTCCCATACTCCTTGTTAGCATTAAAACTGGAGTACATCAGGTTGGAGAAGATGGGAGTAGACAATAATAAGAACTGGACAGCATTAACATTCTGTCAGATCCACCAAAACCCTATTTCCAGTCTAGCATGCTGGACCATCAAGATATCCCAATAAACAAGAGATTTGTTTTTGTATAAAGCAGCTCAAACTGTTCAGTCCCATCTAATCAGAAAAAAATTATTATCTTAGAGTGTCTGCAAGATGATGACCATAAATTAGAGTTTGAATGGGATGATACATATGAGAGAATATCTTCTATTAAAATGCTGGTCCAGGGCATTTTCCAATTCATGGGAAAACGCAAATGTTATTATTCTGCTGGCCACTGCAAACCTTAAATGATTGTATCTTGGAATCTTGTCAGGTTTTGCTTAGAGGGCATGGCATATTCTTGATAGTCACAAAACACATAAATATATCTATCCATTCAGAACTGTTCTGAATGTTCAAAGTTCAATGTAAAAAAGCCTCCAAGAATAACAGTACAATTTTCTTCAGCCCCAAAATAGCACAAAGTCATGCATGTAAATGTTAGGAGCAGACAATATAGCAGGGCACAGAGCAAACCTTGAGGCATCCAATTCTTTCTCTGATATTCAGATACTTTATTGACCAAGCATGGTTAGACACATAAGGAATTTGACTCTGGTAGAGCAGCTCTCAGTATACTTGCAAGACAACAGTGTAGGATAATATATAACAATGTTAGTTATTCGGTAATTTTGTGCAGTCAGTAGAAAGGAAGTATTATAAAGTGTAGAATTAATAGGTATGTATACACATTAGATAGAACTTCTGGGTTAATTTAGAATTCTCTGCTCTTATGTTCTATCAAGTAGCATGTCTGTGAAGACTCTCACTCGTCCAGGGTAATTGCATCGCAACAAAGTTTAAAAAACAGGCATCTGGACTG
>JANHZU010000575.1:72705-89114 GCA_032468055.1 Acrochordus granulatus
AAAGAAAGCAAAGTGTCTGTCTGATGAAGGTTTACAAATAGCTGAGGAAAGAAGGAAAATGAAATGTAGGGGAGAAAGGGAAAGATACACCCAACTGAATGCAAATTTCTAGACAAAAGCAGAGAGAGATAAGAAGGCCTTCTTAAATGAACAGCGCAAAGAAATAGAGAAAAACAATAGACTGGGAAAGACTAGAGAGCTCTTCAAGAAAATCAAAGGTATCAAGGGAACATTTCATGCAAAAATGGGCATGATAAAGGAGAAAAATGGTAGGGACCTAACAGAAGCAGAAGAGATTAAGAAGAGATGGCAAGAATACACAAAAGAGCTCTGCAAGAAAGATCTAAATGTCCCTGATAACCACAATGGTGTGGTGGCTGACCTAGAGCCAGACATCCTGGAGTGTGAAATCAAGTGGACTGTAGGAAACATTATTAACAACAAAGCAAGTGGAGGTAATAATATTCCAGATCAAATATTTAAAATCCTAGAAGATGATGCTGTTGGTGGCTTAATATGCAAACATGCAAATTTGGAAAACTCAACAGTGGCCACAGGATTGGAAAAGATCAGTTTACATTCCAATCCCAAAGAAAAGCAATGCCGAAGAATGTTCAAACTTCTGTACAATTGCGCTCATTTCATAGGCTAGTAAGGTTATCCACAAAATACTACAAGCTAGCCTTCAGCTGTATGTGAACCAAGGAATCCCAGAAGTACAAGATGGGTTTTGAAGAGGCAAAGGAAGGAGAGATCAAATTGCCAACATTTGCTGGATCATGGAAAAACAAGGGAGTTCCAAAACAAAATCTAATTCTGCTTCATTGACTTTCTTGAAGCCTTTGACTATGTAGATCACAACAAACTGTGGCAAATTCTAAAAGTGATGGGAGTACCAGACCACCTTACCTGTCTCCTGAGAAACTTGTATGCTAGTCAAGAAGCAAAAGTCAGAACTGGACATGGAACAATGGATTGGTTCAAAATTGAAAAAGGAGTACAAGACTATATATTGTCACCCTGCTTATTTAACTTATGCAGAGCACATCATGCAAAATGCTGGGCTGGATGAATAACCAGCTGTAATAACGATTGCTTGGAGAAATATCAGCAACATCAGATATGCAGACAATGCCACTCCAATGGCAGAAAGTGAAGAGGAGCTAAAGAACCTCTTGATGTGGGTGAAAGAGGAGAGTGCAGAAGTCGTTTTGAAACTCAGCATTAAAAAAACAAAGATCATGGCACCAGTCCCATCACTTCATGTCAAATAGAAGGGGAAGAAATGGAAGTAGTAGCAGATTTTACCTTCTTGGGCTCCAAGATCACTGCAGATTGTAACTGCAGCCATGAAATTAAAAGATGTTTGCTCCTTGGGAGGAAAGCTATGGCAAACCTAGGAGGCATATTAAAAAGCAGAACCATTACCTTGCTAACAAAGGTCCGTATAGTTAAGGCTATGGTTTTCCCAGTAGTAATGTATTGCTGTGGGACCATAAGAAACGCTGAGTGTTGAAGAATTGATGCTTTCAAATTGTGATGTTGGAGAAGACTCTTGAGATTCCCTTGGATTGCAAGGAGATCAAACGATTCAGTCCTAAAAGAAGTCAACCCTGAGTGCTCATTGGAGGGACAGATACTGAAGATGCAGCTCAAATCCTTTGGCCATGTGAAGAGAGGTCTCATTAGAAAAGAGCATGATGCTAGGAAAGACTGAAGGCAAAAGGAGAAGGGGACAGCAGAGGATGAGACGGTTAGATAGCATAGCCAATGTGATGGGTGTGGGTTTGGGTTTGCATGGACTCTGGGAGGGAGTGCAGGACAGGGAAGCCTGGTGTGCTGAGGTCCATGTGGTTGTGAAGAATTGGACAACTGTGTAACTGAACAACAACAAAGGTTTAGATTTGAAAAAAGACATATCCAAATGTATAAATTAGGATAAACTACATGAAGAATAGGAGAAATGCAGAAGAGAATGTAAATAGATTTTAATAAAATTATCTAAACAACCACATACATAAACAGATATAGAAATGTAAAGTAAATGAAACTGGATTAATTAAAATAAAACTGAATTTAAATATTTTGGCGAAACCCAAAAAGTTATCATTGTTCCAATTATTCATACATGCTTTTGAAGCCCTTCATGGCTTAGGACTGGGTTACTTGGAGGACTGTCTCTTCCCAGTTGTTTCTACCTATACTACCTGAATTGACAGGAAAGGCGTGTTTCATGTACCATCAGTTAGGGAGGATTGGCTGGTGGGACCCAGGAGAAGGACAGCCTTTTCTGCTGTAGCCCTAATCTGGAACATTATCACTCCTAGATTAGATTGGATCCCTCCTCACTGGCTTTTTGTAAGGCCTTAAAAACTTGGCTTTATGCCCAAGTTTAGGGCCCTGCATGTGGGATAGAGATCATTTTCTGGTTGTGTGGATGACTAAGATTGCTTATGCAATCTTGCCATGCCCAGCTGCTACGTATTTAATTTTAATTTTCTTTTGGTGTTGCTGTTGCCTATTTTATGTATTTTGTTTTATTGTAAGATGCCTAGGATCATGTAAAAGCTATACAAATTTTTTTAATGTTTTTAAGGGTTGTTTTTTGTTAGCTGTCAAGAGTCTCTGGATTTCGGTGGCATATAAATCAAATAAATAAATATCTAAATAAATTATCGAATAAATAACTAAATAAATAAGAGCATTTCATTCCTGGGGGAGGCTACTTGAATAAGAAAGAACATTCAAAGGAACATTGGACACATGTATTTATTTGCCATTAATATTAAGTCAATTTGTAACAGTAGTTGAAAATTCGAACTTGCTAATGCTGAAAACTTCTCAGGTCCTGGTTCAGAAGGGAACTTAAAACAGATACATCCAGTTGATGCCAGAAGTAATTATCCAGCTGCATAGTTATTTGGTTGGAAAGAGAACATTTCAAAGATTGAAAAGGTTTAGATGAAGCTGTAAAATAAGGTTCCCCCTCCCAAGTTTGTCATGTTTAAATCATGTTCCACAAACAGCCAGATGTTAACCAGAGTTCTGTAATATAATAAGCCAAACTATTAAATGTAATCCATAACTTCCTTTGGATGTACAAAGCAGCATACGCTTTTACTCCAAATGAATTCAACAGAATTACGCTGTTAAGGAAACTGTCATGTATTTTGGAGGCACACAGATCTTCCATTCTCACTTCAGGTATTTTGAATCTGAGAAGATCTTTGTAAATGCCAGAATCTGTGTAGAAATTTACATTTTTTAAAAAGCAAGAATTAATTATTACTTGAGGTACAATGTCTATTAATAGAGATAAATAGACATTATCTCTAGTTATATCCAAGAACTCCATAAGCAGCCAGAGGCATCACACTGACATTTCAAACTGTTTTTAACGATGACCCATAGATTATCTGGCTCTTTGGGAGCTAAGCATAAACCTTTCTATTGCAGGTTCAGGTTCAGGTTCTGATACTTTATTGGTCAAGCATGGTTAGACACGCAAGGAATTTGATGCCGATACAGCAGCTTTCAGCATACCTGCAAGACAACAGTAAATAAAATTAATAACATGCTTGACCAATACAAATATCTGTATATGTAAATGAAGTTGGACATTAGAAGTTATTGTGCGTTTACTGTCTGACTGATAAAATGGTGGCATGGTGGAACTGAACTTATTTAAAAAAATGTAGCACAGAGAAACTCAGAAAGGAAAACAAAGAAAGTTTGTGCTCGTTTCAAAGCAGCAATGCTTGACTTAAAAGACCAAGGTTATACTTATTGTGCTATTGTAATAGGGCAAAAGGAAAGCCTAAAAAGTACAGGATTCAGTGCTGATTTGACTCTACTGAAGGGGCCCAGCCTTCTTCTGCATTTAGCTGCTGAGATTAGTCTACAACAAAGTGAAACACCTAGCCCAAAGAGACAGGGTACTCATGGTGACAAAACAGGGGAAAGTGCATTTTAGAAGTAGAACTACAAACACGCTTTGAGCTCACTTTGAAGGTGAGTAGGCAATATATTCTGCCCTCCACAAGAGTAGCTTATCCATTCTGATGTTAAATAGTAATGATAAACTTACATTAGACAAAAGTAATATTTCAGGCATCACTGCAGCTTTTGGGCTGAGAAACAATTTGCACAAATATTTATACACACTGTCATGTCCACTTCAGTTAACGTACACATATCTGTGCATAGTTCCCCTAAGCTACATATGCTATTATACAATATTCAATTATAAAATGAACTTTATATATTATTTTCTGTAATACACAAACTGACATCTTCTTAAACATGGTCTTCTGGACCACCTGCAGCAGTTGGGAGTTGAGGACACTGTTCTTCGGTGGTTCCACTCCTACTTCAGCAGGCCAGTCTCTTCAGTAGTGTTGGGGAAGGAGCAATAATCAAGCCCTTGGGAACTGCATTGCAGGGTTCCTCAGGCTTTAGTCCTTTTCTCTATGTTATTTAATATCTACATATAGTTGGTGGGACAGGACATCTATGGTTTGGGGTAAGGTGTACCCAATATGTTAATGACATCCAATTATTTATTTTTACCCTGCGCCAACATGGAAATGCCTTGATGTCCTGAATTGGTGTCTAAACATGGTTAGGATCTGGATGAGATTTAACAAGTCCTGACTAAGTCCAAGATGCTTGTTGCCAGTGAACACTGGAGCATTCCTTTAGTACTTACTCGTGATGGCATAGTGCTCCTTCTAGAATTGGGGTCCTGTTGAAATATGCCAGTTATAACTTTGCCTCAACCAGGATGCTCTGTGCCCTTATAACCACACAACTTGATTACTGTAATGTGCCCTACCTGGGGCTGCCTTTGGAAATGACTTGGAAGCTACATCTGGTTTAAAATGTAGCACAAAGCTCCTGATGTCACAAACCCTGTCAGGATGGAATTATACCTCTCTTGAAGTCACTATATTGGGATGGTGGCTATTTCTGGCCCCAATTCAGCATTAGTCATCACTTTCAAAGCTCTTTGTGGTGCTGTATCAAATTACATTAGGAAACACCTTGCTAATCCTTGTGACCGTCACATTCATCCACCAATTCATACATTGCTTTTTTCCCTTTAAACTTCTCATGTCTATCTGAGATCTCATCAGGTCAATCCAACCATAACCTTTTCTGTCTCTTATTGCATCTCAGCCCATCCACTCTTCCTTTATATATATATTCAAAAATTCCTGTTCTTGATCTACTTTTTTTCCAATGTATTTGAAACTTGCGATTGTTCACTGTGATTGGATTTCCTCAGTAGATGAAATGTTGTGGAAAATATTCTCTGTGGTTGGGTAGGAGACAAAAAGTTACTTTATTAAGGTTCACTAGTGAACTTTTTTATAATAAGAGACAGCCAAATAAATGAATATCTAGGCTGTTTTAATAATGTTACTGATTGTGTTGTTTTTAATAGAACTAGAATAACAATAGCAACAAAAATAAATTGTCTTGCTTGGATTGTATCAACTGAATTGTTAGGCTCTGGAATATTTTGTACATGAAGCATAAATCACTAGATTGATGGTTCCATTTGTTCCGAGTAAATACATCAGTGCCACCAACACTGTGGTTGCAGTTGCAATGTGTTTAGGATATAAATAATTGTCTCAGGTTCTTTAATATATACATTTTAGCAAAGCCTGTATCCACAGTTGTGCAAACATTAGCTCCAATCTGAAACTGCTGTATGGAGAAAAAGAAGCAGTTAATTTGTAGTTGAGAATATTATTTTAAGCCTCGGGAAAACTCTAGAGAGATTGCCTCTAAATCAGCAGTGTTGTAATAAAATCCCTAAGAATGACTTGTTTTTCTAGTCATTCTGTTCTTGTCTCTTTAAGGGCAGCAGAATTTAACAAGTGAGCATTCCCCAATGAAGAGAGCTGGACTGAAGTTGTGGTTAAGGCATCAAGCTAGGAACCAGGAGATTGTGAGTTCTATTCCCACCTTAGGGACAACAAAGCCAGCTGGATGACCTTGAGCCAGTCACACCCTCTCAGCCCTGGGGAGGAGGCAATGGCAAACTACTTCCAAAAACTTGCCAAGAAAACTGCAGGGACTAGTCTAGGCAGTCCCCAGGAATCAAAAACTGACTTGAGGGCATTACTATGTTTATGCTGTAGGAAAAGCTTGTTTTAAATTTTGTTGTTATTCAAGAGAAGCAAAGAAAGGAAAAAATCTTAACATCCCATCACTGAAAAAATGTGATGACTAGATATGTAGATAGAGATATGTGTGTAAGATTAAAACAAAGCTGCTTAATGCCATTTACCTTGTAATACTATGCATACTAGTGTAAAACTAACATGACAATTTCATTGCTTCCAATTACTTTTTCACACATTAATGTGATTTGTCTATGAATATTCTCATAAATCCAGGTCATGATAAGTAGTAAAAATTGCAAAAAATTTTGCAAAGTTTCTGAAAACGGCAACTGGATTTTAATTACAAGATGTTATTGGAGATGTTTCGCCTTCTATCTGGAAGCTTTCTCAGTCCATCTAACAATGAAAAAGAATGGTCAAGAAATACGTATATTTCTAAAATGTTGTTAGAAATCTATCACTCTGTTTAAACTGGCTGTGTGTAACCTTGCTGTTTTCTCATCTTGCCACCACCTCTTTTTACAATGTACATATTTCCTGACCATTCTTTTTCATTTTTTGAGAGATTGAGAAAGGCTTCCAGATAAAAGGTGAAACATCTCCAGTAACATCTTGTAGTTAAAGTCCAGTTGCCTTTTTAAGAAACTTTGCAAAAAAAAATTTGCAATTTTTACTACTTATTACTGTGATTTGATTTGGTCTTGTAGAATGATCAAATGCAACTCATTATAGTTTATTCAATATATCACAGCTAAGCAATCAATGATTAATACTATATTCAAACAACCTGATGCATGCCATGAGAACTAAAATCATATTCTTTCAATGTGGAAGTGTGGTCTTTCAGATAGACCAGAAATGTGCAACTTTTCTGAGGCTAATGGCCATACTTGCCCTGTATCTAGGGATACTGTACAAGCCTGACACAGCAAAAATTAAATTTGATATAATTGACATTTAATTAAATACAGTTAATATAATATTCCTCATGAGTTTGATAATTTCCCCTTCTTCCATAATAAAAAATACGTTTCAATAGCAATCTAAGAGCCAGTTTGATCTAGTAGTTAAGATAACAGGCTAGAAACCAGGAAGTCATGAATTAGCCATGAAAGCCAGCTGGGTAAGTTTGGGCCAATCCCTTTCTCTCATTCCAACTTATTTCACAGTCTTGTTATTGTGGGGAAAATAGGAGGAGGAAGGTATGTTAAATATGTTCATTGACTTGAGTTATTTGTAAATATAATAAAGGTGGGATAAAATAAATAAAATAAAAATCTATAGAAGAGCTCTGGAAGCCACACTCAAGTTTTAGAGTCATATTCATTAGGGCTAGCAAATGTGGATGGCAGCAAACAGCAGTATAATTGGCATAACCTTGCCTCAAACAAATTATAATAAGAATAAATGGAAGTCTGAATGCAAACTATTCAATGCGCCCAAACTTTCTATTACTAACCTTTTTCTTCTTACACAATCATGCTATCTTATTATGGTGCAGATGAAAAGTTAATTCTGGCCAGGATTAGAGCTGGTACATTCTTTGATGGGATTATAATTGATTTGGTAAATTCAATGAAAATGAAGTTTCATTTTCCTATCATATCGTATTAATGGCCCCTTCTTCATATTTCTTCAGTATATTCCCTTCTACAAGACAATCCTGTTTGTCTTTTGTGATTCCATAAGGATCACTTCCTATTAAAGCTTATTGAAGCAGAGAGTTCTGATTCTTCTGCCCTTACTTAGAAAACTAATAACATTGTTTTGTCTTTTACACCGTAAGTTCTGCTTTTAAATAAAACACGTACTATATGATTTTCGCAGTGCATTCTAATATATTTTGCAAATCCTTTCCAACAAGCTGAGTTTTAAAATAATAATTCTTTTTTTCTATGCAGTCTCACCTAGGGTGAACCTCAGTCTAATATCCTGTGATGAAAGCAATTTGATTATAGTATGTATTTATTATCTTGAAAAAAATTTCTGGCAAATGGAATTTGACTTCCATATATATTCACAGACAAGCCAAGAATATTAGGTACCAAGATACATTCCAAAATTGGGTTCATTTTATCCATGAATGGGCTTATCTGCAAGTATATATGATAAGTGTTTTTCTCTCAATTTTTTAAAGTACCTGCATATCCCCTATATAATTATGGGTAAACTCATCTGCAGAAAGCAGATCCTCAAATTCGTAACCATACTACCATGAAAAATATACCATCCACAGAAAATTCAATTGTGAAAATTAAAATACAGGAAAATTTAAAAGGTCAGCTTATTTGTGGGTGAAGCATTAAACAATATCCTTGTATACACAACCTGGAGCTTTTCTCATGAGGACGTATAGAAGGAAAATTTCACTTGCCAATCTTTTGGGTATCTGACTTCTGTTAAAAGCAAATTATGGTTAACAGAAAAGAACCCTCACCTCTGCCTGATCATAAGGAATACATGCCATAGACATTTTCCCATAGCTAGTACGCAGCTACTTTGGGCCCGAGAAGGATGACTCTCTCCACCACCCCAGGAGATTGGTAAACAGCAGGTGGAAGCAGGCAATAGGCAAGCAATCTCAGGATGTGAGGGCAAAAAGACTTCTTTACTGGCCTTCATCTTCATGACCAGGAGAGAGCATCTCATTCTAGCTGCACTAACAGGGCTTTCAGTTGAGCAGCCCCACCTATAAGTCAACACGTAGAGGATTTCAGGGGGCCAGGTTATATGTTCTCTGACAGGTACATCAAGCTAATAGGGTTATTCTCCTAAGCAACTTTTCACTGCATGGTGACATTTATATTCCAGAAGCATCTATAAACTTTAGTTCAGGCTTTTATTCTGAACATGTCATATTAACATCCCATTTCTCAGAAATCTGCAAATGTAATCAAGGATTGAGAGCAGGAAGGGTGTCCAACTGTGGTGTTGCATTGGGCCCCCAAATCTTTAACTCAACCCTCCTCAATTGTAATGAATTTGATATAACACTTCTCAATTTCCTAAAACATAAGCAAGTACAAAGTCTTGTATCATTTCCCAATGAGTGTGATACATGTTTCATTCCGCAGATTGACAGAGGTCTAGAAGATGTATGAGTTTAACTGCAGGGTCAAACCAGCCATTTGCAGTATCCTGCACCTTTAAATTAGAGCTGCCCTTCTATTAACACCACAGCTGTCAAGGGCTGTGTAAACAAATACACTTCCTAAATAGACTCTGCAACATTTTTAAAAGCTCTTGATCTCCAGCCAGCAATAATAGAAAAACAACTTCCTCTTCCCTAACACGCCCCAACACATAATCAGCTTGCTAATCAGCAAGTTCCTGACGCAGGGCATACCAGTTGTGAAAGGGCTAGCAGGTCACCCAGAGCCCAATCAATAACCTAAGTGGGATCAGAAAGGAAATGGAGCAAAATTCAGGATTAGGATTTGCTTGAGACAAACAAAAGTTCACAACTTTTTAGCCCAGCTGACTATGAGAATCCAAAAAGGGGTAAATTCCATAAACTGATATTAAACATGTCAGGTGGAACTCCCAGAGATGATCCAAAAAGTATACAGATTATGTCAGACTGTATCCAAAAAGAAAGACATTTGGTTGATTTATGTAATTATTTGCTTGCATTAGTTAAATGATGCCCCAGAACAAAACTGTGTTTTCAATCATTTACAATTAACCTAAGCAGAACAATTGTCAAGAATGTAATAAATAGAATGGGCTGGAAATATACAATGTGAAGTAGTACCATCTGATACCGAGGATTTTACTTCCTTTGGGTGGAAATGGTCAATATTTGTTCCACTCTTAAAGTTCTGTTTCTACTGTAAATGTGCAGAGGTTCCAAGGAAATATAACCCTGAACAGGAAAAAAAAGTTACTGATCCTGGTTTGTCTTGGGTACAGGAGCAACTTGCCAATGTTTCAGATTTATTTAATGTTAACATTAAATTAACATTAAATAAATCTGATCAAATTTGATTAAATTTGATCAGAAAACAGTTATCTGTTTGGATTAACATACACTCTGCAGATAGAAGATCCCTGCTGAGTTTATACATGTGTTGTTGTCATTCACACGTGCAAATGCATGGGACTTCAATTTTGATGACACAAGAGTTATTTTACCTGTTCTGATAGACATATAACCCATGGATCAAAGCTAAGGATCAGTAGCTCTCAAACTTCCTCAGAATCTGGAAACGAAGAAAAAAAAAGCAGCTCAGATATTGTGTTGTGTACTCTAAGGTCTTTAAAAAATGCTTTGGTGAGATGTTATGCCTACTCCCCACACACACACACATATACATTTCCTAAATCCTTTTTGAAGCATGCACATCTCTATAATATAGTAGACAAAATTAAGGGAAGGCACACATATCTGGAGCTTTCAGAGAAAAAGGTATAAATGTATAGACCAATGTAGCACTACAGAGCAGTATAATTTTATAGAGGAAATCTTTAGTCTTTTTCTAAAATGAAAAATTAACCATTTGGAGGCTGGTTTGTTGTATTTTAGTTTGAGAGGGTACCCATAACTGTCTAAAGAACTTCCCTCCAATAAAACCAGGTTATCTAACTTCACCTCCTTCTAGAACTGTTCATTGCAATCGGTTAAGAAGACAATGTCTAATTCCATACCTAAAATCCAGTTTAGGTACAGAAGTTGTTAATGCCTGAGTTCTTTCTGCAATTTTACTCAACAAAGCCTGTTGAGATAGTGATCCGCTCGACTGCACAGGAGGATAACCTTCAACCTTTAGAGCAATCTTTTCTATATTTGGAGACTTAAAATCAGACAGATCGAAGCCTCAGTGCCAAGTGAGGTGTTAACTTTGGCCATTTATCCAAAGGGAGTGTGCATTTCAAAGCTTGATCATTATCAAAGTATTGTTTACTCTTCTAAAAAGCAAACAAAAAACAAGGAGCAGATAGCTCTATTTTTATTTTGAAGTTTTGGTGTCTGATTTTATTTTCAAAGGAAATTAGTAATTCTGATTTGCATGGCAAATGTTAAAAAGAGCCACAAAACTGAAGAAGAAAATTCTGATGCATTTAATAGTTTTTTCTTTATATAGTAAATCCAGAATTCTTTGTATTATTTTTTTTTCTATAGCTTATGAGGAAGAAATAAAATATGTTTTCAGATGCACATGAAGATTTAGAATCAATTCATTGAGATGTTAAAACTACATAAATGTAAAAAGAATAAAAGAAATTAAGATACAATTCGTGCCATTTGTCACCTTAGATTAGAAGATAACTTAGAGACAAAAAGTCAAATACACAAGTACACACTAATGCATGAACTAGCTTGCTTGGATTCTTTGATGGTTTTCCAACCTTTGAATAGTTCTAATATTTATCCATTCATACTTGAAATACAAGATTAGAATCTCTGGATTTTTTGGCTAAGCTCTTCAACTCCTAGAAATGTTTGCCCATCATCAAACTCTTCCTTTCTTCAGCTAGTTTTGCAAGGTGTTGTGTATACTTAAAATTGTGATATGCCTATTTTAAGTTCTCATCTGTTTCCCAGCTCAGAATTCCAGGAAACTGTAATGTCAGCTTTCAGCAATCATGATCAACGCCTGTAAATACAACTTAGGGCTACATCCAACCGAAGGCAGCTACTGGTAATCCCCTATTTAACATTAGCTGTCTTGTCTTTATTTAATTTCATTCTCTCCCTTTTCATTAGAAGCATCTGTATTAGGATTTCTATGGGGAAAACAAAGTCTGATCCTTGTATGAAGAGGGAGAGCAGCCTAGAGTCATTATGTGTGACCCAATGAAGGAGGGACAACCCCCCAAGGACCATCCCAGGGTCATGTGATCACCATTTGTGACCTTCCTAACTGGCTTCTGACAAACAAAGTCAATGGGAGAAGCTGGATTCACTTAACTTCCATGTGATTCACTTAACAACTGTGGCAGAAAATGTCATAAAATCAAGCATGACTCACTTAACTGCCTTGCTTAACAAATGAAATTCAGTTGTTATAAGTTGAAGAAAAGATGGTTTGAAACTCAATATTAAAAAACTAAGATCATGGCAACCGGTCTCATCACTTCCTGGCAAATAGAAGGGGAAGAAATGGAAGCAGTGGCAGATTTTACTCAACTGTGTGACTGAGCAACAACAACATGTATGCATATTCATGTGCACAGACACATAATATTTCTGCTAGAACTGCCCCCAGAACAAAGCAGATGTGAAGCACGAACAATCTCAGCAGATGCTCAAATCAGCTGCAGTGAGCCTTCTTTGGGTCATGGCCGACTCAACATACATTGTACTGGCACTCATATATTGCAGTGATAAATTGCTATCTCTTTTCTCCAGCTATTGCCATTCTTCCCATTCCTCACTTTTCCAAATCGTATGAAATGTTTCTTCATTGGATAATGTTTCTCTATCATTTTCATGAAAGCCTATTGTTAGACAGTAAAAGAGAACTGTATTGCTGATCCCACAGCACATTTTAAGGGTATTTGATTAATACGTTGCTTCTTCTTTTTGTACCGTTAAGAATTTACTGCCATATGTTAACAGTACATACATTCCTTACATTAGCAGGACATACATTACTTCCTACACAAAAGATCCTTATATTGTTCAATAATCTAAGTGCTTTTAATTTACAAAAAGTGTTTAGGATGTTGCAAATTCTTATCATTAGCATATATTTTATCAGGCTTTCATAAAGCTAAAATCGAACAGCCCTCCAAAAGAAATTTGAAGCTCCTTCAAGACAGGATACTGAATTTATGAATATTAGGAAGACAAGAATTAATAGATCTGTCCACAAAACATAAAATGAAAACTCATCTTCTAACAAGGTTCTCTTATTTTCAGTGAAACATACATTGCAGAATCAAAGAAGGAATTTATGTATGAATCATGAAATGAAATATCCATTTTTTTTTGCATGAGAAAAAGAAGGATCATCATAAGACATTGGGACTAGGTATCTTCTTTGACATAGGCAATGCCTAGCAGGAGAGAAGATCAGGAATAAATAGTAACTCTTTGCCCCTCTGTTATTGAATTATTCGAAGTATTTCATTCAAAAAAGAGGTTTTGCATGGTTGTGATACTGTTCACCCAGAATTCCTTGAAGAATGAGCCGTACTGTTTCTGACAGTACATTCCCTTAATAGTCAAGATGAGGAGTTTGGAAAGAAAAGAGGAACATCCTTCCCCCCTTCCAAAAAATGAAAATTGCAGAAATTCTTTAAAATGGATATTGAGCACTGTACATATGAGTTCTGCTGTATAGATATGTTGACTTACTGTATGACTGTATTTAGCTCAGTTCTGAGCATCCTACATCGAAAGTACTTCAGGTTGCTCTTAGAAATCCTCAAAATGACTCACATTCACTCAAGAGTAGGCTGTGAATGAATCTCCAATGATTTTTTCTAGACTCAGAAAACAGATACCAAACAATCTAGCCTAAAAGAAAAGCCAGATTTGTTCCCAGAACTTTCTCCATCCTTACCCCATGATAAGCAGAGTTGACATGATTCTGTAGGCAGTGGATACCATGTAAACTGCAGCACTCATTGAAGCAGGATGAGTATTAATATTTACATACCAACTGGACACTCAGAACAATTGCCATGTACTGTGCTTTCATGAGCTCTGTTCCTTCTAAAAAAAGTCAAAGGGAACAGTGAACAAATCCACCTCCCATTCTCCCTGTCAAATATGGATGGAGACATGAGAATCAGCCTCCGCATACTATCCACGGACATTGCTGAAATGCCATGGTTATGAAGTTGAACCAAAGAGGAGCAGTTTCTTCTCCTGAATATTTAGGAACATATTTGAAGATTCTCCACTCTATTTGAGGACAGTGTACCTGGGAGGACAGTTCTGCTGATGTTCTTTGAGAAGTTGTCATTCTCCAACAGTTCGTAGGCAGTGAATGTGCGTGGCTTTTTCCTCTTCCTCCTCCTCTTCCTTTGGCTATTGCTGTAAATGTACACACTTGACTACTATTTCATAACTTGTGTTTTTCAGGGCAAAGTGTTCATGGTCAGGAACCATGTTCTTGCATATCCCTTTGGTGAGTGAGGTGGCAAACAAATTTAACAAACAAATAAATAAAATATTCTTATCTCTGCATTATGGGATAAGGTTTGATTACATAGGCCCTCTTGGGAGTAATTTTTCTCCCTTAGGATTTTTAGGTTTGATGACTATATAAGATCGCTGGAATCCTTAACAGCGTTTGATAATAATCCTGCTGAAATATAGAGTGTGACTCTGGAAGACAAGAAAGGAATAAGATAACATAGAGAATGGATATTTAGTCCTCCTCTGAATGCTTTTGATGGGGGACTGCAGTGTAAAAATAGTAGTAATGTTAGGATGGGAAAAACAGAAGATCTCAGAAATATTGTTTGAAAATGTCACAGGGGATAATTCAGCTCAGGGCTACCCCTCAGTAAAGTTGATGGAGAGTTTCTTCGTTCTTGCAAAAGGCAGAAGGAATGATCTTCAGGGACAGGACAAAGAGCCTTTTAGGTCCCACAGAGTCATCCGAGTTGGCAGAAAAGCCCTTACGATGTTCCAGGCAGCACAAATCAAGGCAAATGCTGGCTCGGTCTCTTCTCAGGAATTAATACTGGCTTTCCACCTGAGAATTTGTTAAACATAAAAGATGTCCACCTTCCCTACCTCTCCCCATTTTTAAAACATAGCAAAATATTCAGAATATCTATACAGCAGAACTCATATGTACAGTGCTCAATATCCATTTTAAAGCATTTCTGCAGTTTTCGTTTTTTGGAGGGGGGAAGGATGTTCCTCTTTTCTTTCCAAACTCCTCTTCTTGACTGTTAAGGGAATGCTAATGAAAGTAGTTGTTAGTCCCAGGATTCAGAAAGAGTATGGCTCATTCTTCAAGGAATTCTGGATGAACAGTATCAAAGCCGCGCAAAACCTCTTTTTTGAATGAAATACGAGATAACATTTTATATCAGAGAGGCAAAGAGTTACCTTTTATTCCTGACCTTCTCTCCTGCTAGGCATTGCCTATGTCAAAGAAGATACCTAGTGCCAGTCTCTTATGATGATCCTTCTTTTTCTCATGCAAAAAAATGGATATTTCATTTCACGCTTCATACATAAATTCCTTCTTTGATTCTGCAATGCATGTTTCATGACTCTGGGATGCTGGAACTATTGTAAATACATGCCAGTTGCTAAGCACCCAAATTTTGATCATGTGACCTTGGGGTTGCTGTGATAGTCATAAGTGCAAGCACTGGTTGTAAGTCACTTTTTTCAGTGCCACTGAAACTCTGAATGGTTGCTAAACAAATGGTTATAAGTTGAGGACTACCTTTATAATCATTGGAATGTAACCAACTTTATCCTTCCATTCACAGAAGGCTTTTTTCATCTAATTTCCATGATGAAAGTAGGGAAGGAGATTTTAACTTTGTTTTCTACACTCCAGTTCCTCTTAGCATTCCAAACTTTTTCTACAAAGTTTCCTCACTCTCTGGAGTGGATTGAGAAGCTGTACATGTGGCAGAAGGAAGAACAGTGTGGCACAAATTGCTTCCTTCTGCGTTGCTGGTCAAATAAGCTTTCTATGAATGTAAATTAAGGATTGGAAAGCATTTTATTCAATCTGCGTTTCAAAACAAATCCCAGCCTAATTTGCACTTCCCAGATTACTATGGACTTGATTCAATCACTCTCTTCTATCTGGGAACTAACAGTATACCTGGTGACTTGCACACTGGCCTAAGCTATATTTGGTGCTCTAAGCTACAGTGGAACCTTACAAGCTGAGCATCTCACAAGACAAGATTCTCACAAGACGAGCAAAATTTTTTTTAATAAACTTTATTCTGCTAGACGAGCAGTGACTCACGAGACAAGCAAACTTCGTGCCATAAGTTACGCGTCATAAGACAGCGCACTCTATATTACCCATTCAGGAAATGCCACATGGTTTACTCCATTGCCGTACAGGCGGCAAGCACACACATATTTTGCCTACGCTGCCGTGTGGCCTACTCCATTACAATGTATGTGACTGACCTTGCCAGAATGTACAGCAGGTTGACATTCCTGATTCAAAGATAAGCATCGTGTGATGAGCTCATGTGCGAAATCTCACAATGGAGCCATCAGTTCTCCTCTCTCGCTGCGTAAACAGCGTAAATTAACTGAAAGGCATTCAAGAGATGGAACTCCCAAGACTTCAGACTTCAGATTCTCTCTCCAGGCAGTCCCTTCCC
>JANHZU010000575.1:93916-116635 GCA_032468055.1 Acrochordus granulatus
AGACTGTGATGCTGGGAAGGATTGAAGGGAAGAGGAGAAGGGGACGGCAGAGGATGAGATGGATAGATGGCATAGTCGGTGTGATGGGTGTGAGCTTGGGAAGACTCCGGGAGGCAGTGCAAGACAGGGGGCCTGGAGTAATGCAGTCCATGGGGTTGCGAAGAGTCGGACACGACTGCGCGACTGAACAACAACAATATGTACTGTTCACATGATTACTTCCTATTTATTTAATAATGTTGTCTTTGTGACCTAGACTTTGATAAGGGCTGGCATCTGTACCCCTTGGGCCTCAGAATGTGCATCTAATAGGATTTTTTAAAATTAAGTTCGATATAGATGTGGAGCTTAAAATACTTGTCCTGTACAAAGCAAGAAGTGTACAGAATGATCTTCATATAAGAGATCTTCAGATATTATGACGCTGATCTACAAATGCAATATGCATCGAGCAGCAAATAGAAAAGCCAAGGAGGATTTATTCATATAATTTATATAGTCACTCATCTCAAACAAGCAACTATTAGGCACTTACAAGATTGAAACAAAGAACTTTATTGAATGGTGCCTAAGGAAACAGCTCACTACATTTATTCCCAATAATAACAGAATTCCTCCATCCATTGACATAAATGCCTGGGTTACTGATGAAGAAAGGACATTGGAAGACACCCCCCCGGAATGAATTAGAAATATGTACCTAGGGTTTTTCTGAGATAATTCAGGAGACTGTTTTAATTTGAATGAGTTTCTTGAGTGATCCAGAGTAAGAATTACAAAGCTTAGAATTGCATGATGTCAGTAAATATGTTCAGTGCATTTTTCTCTTTCACTATCATCCTAACACTTCTGAGCAAAATGTTTCTGATATATAGCTTATCACTCTGAATTTCATTTCTCTTTATCTTCTTGTTCTTTTCAGTAGATCACTCCTCCATTTGGTCTTTAGGTACGTACTTGCTTTCTCAGTACAGATGCAGTGGTGCCTCACAAGACGAGACTAATCCATTCTGGAAGAACGCTCTTAGCACGAAATGCTCGTAAAGCAAAATGAGGTTTCCCATTGAAAATAATAGAAAATCGGATGATCCGTTCCACGCCCCAAAAAATATTCACCAAAAAATCATTTTCAACAGAATTTGATGTAGAAATGATTGTCCCTAACATGCGAAACAAGTAACCATGATTAAGACACGATATAAAGCAGAAATAGAGCAAACTAACCAGCACTTACAGATCTGCTTTGAGGCAGGTTCTGGCCTCGGCTGCTGCTTGCTGGCTCGGAGGATCCACTGCCGTCACTTTTAAAGGTCCTTTTCTCCCTCAGCTTTTCCAGGTGTCGTGGGTGGTTTGGAAGTACTTCTTACCTCCGTACTATGAGGGGAGAAGCAACAAGGGGGGATTTCTGCTTTATTTGAGGCAAGGACAAGGACAATTTCTGATTTTGTGTGTGTGTGTGCACGCACACTTTGAGAATATCCCAGTGCGAGGGAGAGGACAGGGGGGAGGGGACTTCTTGGAGATTGAATCTGGAGTCTGAAGTCTTGGGAGTTCTCTCTCTTGAATGCCTTTCACTTAATTTATGCTGTTTTCGCAGTGAGAGAGGAGAGCTCCATTGTGAGATTTCCCACATGAGCTCATCGCGCGGTGCTTATTGCAATCAGGAACGTCGACCTGCCGCCATGCATGCACTGCCGCCTGTATGGGAATGGAGTAAACTGTGCGTGGCAGACTCAGCAGAACATGTGCACATGCTTGCTGCGTCGGCAGAATTCTCACACGGGGTTGTTGTTATTCCATCAACAATGGAATAAAGCATGAGGTAGAGTCAGCAGAACTCTCTTACACACTTGCTGCGTTAGCAGAACTCTTGCGTGGGGTTGCTGTCTGTGCAACAGTGGAGTAAAGCACAAGGTAGAGTCGCCAGAATGCGTGTGCGTGCTTGCTGTGGCAGCAGAACTCTCGCGTGGGGTTGCTGCCTGAACGGGAAATACAGAGTGTGCTTACTGATGACACACAAGGTATGGCATGAAGTTTTCTCATCTCGTGAGTCGCGGCTCGTCTAGCGGAATAAATTTGGTTAATTTTTTTTGCTCATCCTGCGAGTTTCATGTCTTGTGAGTTACTTGTCTTGTGAGGTACCACTGTATTTGAAAGTAGTTGGGACATTATTGAAGAAGAGTAGCACAGTTTATAACATTGAAGAGAATCTCAGGATACTGTGTGCATACTTGGCTGCCATGCTGATTAGCCAGTGTCATTCTTCCCCCCAAAACTTTTTTCTTAATAAATAATTTTTCCAATAAATGAATAAGTAAAATTCCACAGTCTTCCCATTCTTTGTCCCATGGGGATACAAGTTCTTTAGTTTTCTCATCTCATTGCACTAATTCATTACCTTTATATGAAATTACTATATCATTATTCAACACTCCTATACCAGAGAACACTTTATATAGTTCTGCCACTGTTCAACTGTGCTCAGCCAACTGCATAAGATGGCCTTTCCAAGAAAGCATCCCATTCATATAATTGATGATGACATTGCTGTGGGAATGCTGCCTGATTACAATAAAATGATCTGTCATTATGGTTTTATCTTAAACCTATGCCTGACCAAAATCAGGGATTTGACAAATGAAGAGCCATGTGTTTCTTAAAGAGTTCTGGAGAACATGGATTTTTATGGTAGAATGATATATCTAGAAAATAAAATGCACCAGAGTTTGGGAAAGTCTTCTAAAGACTGAAGATTTCAGAGTTTTCTAACACCAAAGAAAGGGGAGGAATGAATGTTCTTGCAAAAGAACCAAAGAAGTAGTAGTGTGAGCATTCAGCTTCAAGAACAAACAGGCATTACTCTAACACAAGAACAACATTTATCTGTTTTTCTTATAGGAATCATGTTCAAAGAACAGAAGATTGATTTTTCTTCCTCGGTACAATCCTAGGAAAAACACTGAAATCCCAAACATATGACATCTGTCCATCAATATTGATTCCTATACTGTAAAAGTTTTTTCTAATGTTTATTATTATGTATTTGTTGGGGAAATCTATTTTATAAAAATTGTATTTGGGAAGAATCATCCTTTCTAAAATTATCCCAGGAACACCTGTTATTTAATTAAAAAAACAAGATACTTCACAGCAGAGTAATTGGATGGGAAATTTTTGATCTGTTGCCTACCAGAATGTATCTGTGGCTTAAGTCCATTTACGCTCTGTTTGTCTTTTTGTCAATTAAACAGAGAAGATGCCATTAGCAATCCTTCAAAGAAAAAACAAATTTTGGAATGTTATCCTCCTGAAGTTTCTTAACACCCATTAAGGGGTATTAGTCTGAAATATTATTATGTCTGCCTATCCCCAGCTGTTAAAAGCCAAACAAATTAAAATGTTCTGGATTGCTTATAAAAACATTAATCTTTCAATTTTGGTGAGTCACCAAGGGAAGGGCAAGGATGCTGGAGGCAAGAAATCACTTAGCAATCTAAAGAATTGTCACGGATTGCCAGTAGGAAAGGTGGAATTTGACAAATGTGGAGAGGAGGATGCCAAATTCTTTGAACTGCATTTCCAGAAAAGCACATGTTACTTGGTATTTAGGAAAGCAACAGTCATGTTCTTAATCTTGACTGTTGTTTGTGGTCTAGCAAAAAGTCCCTAGTATATTTATTTTAACATTTATTAGCAATCATTCAGCAAAGGCTTTCATGGAAGATGAAAAAATAAAATTGGTAGCCAAAGGATATGTTTACTGTACAGATTCAATACATCTTTAAAACATATGGCAGAAGATACCAAAGAGAAACCAGAATGCCAGCCCAAATTGTCTGAGGAGGCAGTTGTAGAGAACAGAATCCACCCCTAAGAGGGAAGGTATGTGGTACGTGAAACATAAATGTTTCCTCTAAAGTATGTGCAGTAGCTAATCAAAATTTAAATTGACTCGCACAAGAGAGAAATAGAAAAGGCATTATTTCTCTAAGACCATTGCTTCAAGAAGTCCCACACATGTACAGAGTTAGAAAAAAATGATAATAACAGAAAAAGGAGTTTTAAAGGAGAGAAAGAGAGAAAGAAACTTGTCCTTAAGTACAACAAGAAAAAAGTAACAAGATGTGATAGTTGTATCTTCAAAGAAAAAAGGGGCATCTGCCACTCCATACAGATTTTAAATGCCATGTAGATGGACACCTTCTACAGTTTTAGGATGCAACCATTCTCTGGATTTTTAATGGCTTACTGGAGACTGCAGGTGATTAGATGGTGATGCCTGGAAGGACAAGGCTGAAGCTGAAAGACCTATTTATGTAATTTGAGGGATTTGGGAGGCCTTAAAGTTGAGAACAGGAATCATTTACCTTTCGAAGGCCTCTCACTCCCATTTCCATCCTTATTTCAAGATTTTATGTCCCTCTCCCCCAAAGACTGAATGGCAGCAATGTAATTATGGGAAAGTGGAAGTTGGATGCAACCTGTGTGGACTGCAAACCAATCTAGAAGACACACTTTACCCAACCATACAAGTGGACTGCATGCATAGGGTTCCAAATTTGGGTGAAACACAAATGAAGAAGGGGCAAAGAAATAAGATCGATGGCTCCATGCTTCAGTTTTCATCTGGATTCTGAACCTGCCATTCACCTTTAAAACCCAATTCACACAATAGCTAACCATATAGGTGGAACTGAGTTATGAAGGACAATATTAACAAACTAGTATATTTGTGTCGTTGCCTTTCAGAGGATGGGATTGTGATATGATCATTTCAGAAACTGAAATCACACTCATCTAGCCCCAAATATCCAAATCCTTTCAAAGCATTCATTCTTGCCAAGATAGGCAAAACTCAGCATTTTTAATTGCAAATGATAAGTAACAGCAGTACATTTTTTCATGCACATGTGTTAATTTTCTCAAGAAGTCATGCCACTGCCTCCCCAGCCCTCCAATTATTTCACCATTCACTAACTCCTACAATAAATTATTTGGGTAAGTAGATCATTCTTCCTCATGTACCATTGTAAGATACGCTTCAGCTTCTGCAGTGGCTTCCAGTGGTTTCCTTAGGGAGACTTGTGAAATGACCTCATCATGATGGACAATTGGCTGTGGCCCAGTCTTATGTGGGAATCAGCATTCTTCTTAACCTTAGATTTTTTTTTCTACCTCACTCTACAGATCTCTCTGCTATACTCCATCAGCAAATATTTTTCAATTATATAGTGATAATCTGGCCCACAGGTATGTGAAAACTGCCTTTTACAACCATTTAGCTTTCCATTTTGGTCTGATCCCTGGTGGCTAACCATCATCACTTGACCAAAATGTACACTGAAATCGCAAGCCTCTGATTTGTACCTAATCAGAAGAAACCACATTCCAAAATGATGGGGAAGTGATCTGAATCACATTGCCCCTCAAATATGTACTACAGTTGTATCTGGTAGTATAACTCCAAGCCAAGCATGCAATTGAATGGAACCCGTTCAATTAGATTGCACATTTCGTTTGGAATTGTACTATCAGATATTTTCAGTCCTGATTTTGTTCCATCTTTGGTTGTTATGAACAAAAATATTTTCTTTAAAATTTACATATGTTGACCATTCTTGAAGAACTTTCTTGAAATGCCAAGTGTTTGTGGTCTTGGCTTGGAATTTAACCTGTGGGATAAATTAAAAACTCATCACAGTCATCTTAAAAGAAAAGCAAATAGAATATCCGCTCTTTGCTTCTAAAGTATTTTTGTTCTGTTTATTATGCTAAGTAGTTTTTTCTGGGTTTGTCATCTTTTGGACTGGATAACATTTCATTTCATTGATGGCACACCCTTGCAGTATAGCATTTATTCATTTGTGCAAGGGAACAGCAAGATGAAAGTAATGGAATAAAACTAGTCTGCTTGCCTACCATAGTAGGAATATGTTTGGATAAAAACCCAGTGAACAAAAAAAATAATGCTTGAACTATGACACTTTCTAGGATCACACAGCTGCATTAAATCTGCTAGATTGCACAAGATTTCATCATAAATCAAGAAATGCCACACAATGGAAAGATAATTTTATAGCATTTCTAGTCTGAGACTCTGAGTTTAATTTTAAGAATTGAAGAGATCTGTGAGACAAAACATTATTTGTGTTGTGTGCCAAAGATAAATATTGGATTGCCTTCATCATCAGCTCTCAACATTTAAGTATTTTCTCTGCAGTCTGCATGACTAGCAGCTCAACTGTGAGATGGTTAAACAGCATATAAGCCACTTGCTTCTGTCACTATACTTGGCACATCAGCCTGGTTAGCCACATTTCGACGTATTGTGGATATCACTACAACAATAGTAAAATGATATTATTCAACATTTTCCTGTTTAGCTTAATCTAAAGTACACAAATGTGGAAGCTTAGTCTTATAGATAACTCTAACAACTCTGTTCAACATCTGAGATGTCACTACCAAAGTGTGTATGCACATAGTTTACCTGTACATTTATGCATTTATCCCTAATGGCCTATCTTCTTTCTTTTGTGCAAACACATGAAACACCCATGTCCCTCTTCCCCAACTATATAGAATAAAACCATCAACTGTCATCTGTCATCCCCTACAGTAGGAAGGAGATAGATAACAGAGTTTAGCTCCAGGAGGGCACATTCCAACTGAACTTTCATAAACTAAGAGCAATTCAACACTGGATCTATAGCCTTCATTGGCTGTGTTCAACCAGAAGTTGAACATCTGTCTTTCTGGGACTCTTGGATTTCTGCATTAAATGGTGAGTCCGACTAGATGACTGAGATGTCCCTTTCCACCTTTACATTTCTTGGAGCTCCTTAAGATTTTGCTTCTACAGAAAACAAAGAGGAAGAACTAGAGCTGGCAGCCAATGATTAAGGAGGATTTAGAAAATGACTAAGGGAGCAGAAGAGGCTGTCCTGCTCCGTATTGTTAAGAATCTGCATTATTGTCAGAACATTCTTATGAAGTTCTGATACTTATGAAGTTCTTATGAAGATTCGTTTTACAAAGTACAAATATACAGGTAGTCCTCCCTTAACAACCACAACTGGGACTGGCACTACCATCACTAAGCAATGTGGTTGTTAAGTGAGACACCATATGACCATAGCTTGTTGTCTGGAGGTTTAGTCATGGCAACTGAACTTTTTATCTTTTTGTCTTAGCAACATTTCACTGCTAATCCAAGCAGCATTTTCAGTTTAAGAAAAAAAGTTGGTCAGGAAACTCCATATATGTCTTCCTCACCTAATCTGAATAGCTGTTTAGTGGACAAAAGGGGGAGGATGGGAGTAGGCAGAGAGATGATAAATACCTGCCTCCTTCTTTCTTGCTTTTTTCTTAGATGAAGAAGCTGCTTGGATGAGCAGCAAAACATTTCTAAGACAAAAAGAAAAGAAGTCCAGTTGCCATGACTAAACCTCCAGACAACTAATTCTACCTGGATGACTGAGAAATCATCACCTATATGACCACAACTTGTGATTTTCCTGCTGGTTTCTCCATTGACTTTGTCATGAAGTGTGCAAATGGTGATCACGTGACTGCAGGACACTGTGGTGGTTTAACACCTATCAGTTGCAAAGCACCCAAATTTTGATCATATGACCATGGGAACGCTGTAATGGTCATAAGTGTGAAGACCCTTTGTAAAATTAGTTTCAGTGCCATCATAACTTTGAATGGTTACAAAAGAGGATAATCACTAAGCAAGGACTATCTGTAGTGCTAAGGAGGAAGTTTGTTTTATTGAAAGATGACTGATACCTTCCCTGTAGCTTCCTTTATGTACCTGTCCACAGCTATCCTGTCTCACTTCAATCTTCTTTTCTCCAGATTTGAACATCCTTCAGCCTATTGTCACAAGACATGTCTTCAAGTCCCTATGTCATCTTCATTTATTTCCTCCAAACCTGTCAAATTACAATCACTGTGATTTGGACTGGCAAGAGGGGCACGTTATGAATCCCATCTGCTAAAGAGTTCCATCTAACAGGATCCAGGAGATGAGCCTTTCTGCCACGGGGCCCACTCTTTGCAATATAATTTCCTCTGAGGTGAGATTAACTCTGACTCTATTGTCCCTCTGGAAATCCCTTAAAATGTGTTTTTTTTTTCAGAAGATTATGGAAGATATGCCTGTTAAAGTTTGTTAATTATGAGGACTATAAACTACATCCATGCCCAGAGGCAGCTTGCTTCTGAAATAATCTTGGTGAACTAGACTGCGGGTCCCTGCTTGTTAGCTTTTTAGGGCACATGCTTAATAGCTTGTTCTTATGTTCTTTAGCAGATGGGATTCATAACAGTTCTCATGTGGCCTGCTGACAGTATTGTCCACTATGATGAAAGCTCACTCTTCTCTACTGCCTTGTAGGCATAGGATACAAGACCTTTTCTTTTACATCTGCTTTTTCTTCTCTGCTGCAGTTCTGTGATTCAACAGATATTGGCCACAGTCAATATCTGTTTCCATATTTACCTTTTCTGTAAGTATCTGCACCTTCCTCCAGTCCCTCAACCTGCTGCTTCTTCTCATTCTGCAACTGCCAGAAACAGACAGCAGAGAAACAATATTAGAAAAGTTAAGATGCTCTAAACCTGTTGTATACATTTGAATAAATTGATGTAAGTCAACTTGTCATACTTATTTATATTATCCCTCCATGGGAAATGGCCTCAGATTTCGACAGAAGCCAGGCTTACGTTTCTCCAGTTTTGTTATACAGGATAATCATTGTCCTTTGCATGGCCCCTTAAACCATGCAGATAGTTCAGAATGAGTTAGAATTTCTTAGTCAACAGTTGTCATTTGGCCAAAATGCAAATAGGTGTGACAGGAGGAAGTAATAACCCAGCACACAACCCTCTGTCCTGAAATTCCTCATGTCAGTTTCAACCATTCCCCTTGTTTCCCTTCCTAACCATAATCATAGTGCCAGCGCTATATCATCAGAGCAATTGAAGTGATACTTAGCCCATGATATGAAATCCTCCAAGAATTACCACTGTTTAAAGATAAAAGGTGTTACATAGAAGACCGAAGGCACAGCTGAATTCCAGTTTTTTCAGGTTATTCCTGAAACATGGCAACATGAAAAGCAAAATGTTCAAAACACTAAATTGAATTTTCAAATACAACCTAAGCAATCAGCTGTATACGACAATCTTCCAGAAGTCTTATTAAATTTCATTCTGCTTATGAAGTTCCAGTAAACTAAAGTAGAAAACACATGAGCTGCGTCACAGGTTGCAGAAAAAGAATAATTTAAATGTTGCTCCCAAATTGCCTATATATATTTTTGTGTGTGCCACTTGTTTTGTCTCTTTTTTAAATTGATTCTTCCACTGTCCTTCACTAAATATTGTATGTATGTCAAAATGTCCAGAACAATTTGACCTAAACCAGAGACTATTTTAAGATGAAAGAGCAATCAGCAAAACGGAAATTAATTTAAAAACAAGTAAATCTTACTTTAAAAGCTTGCATTTCTTGGTTGTATTTTGGGTATTCTTTCTTAAAGGTTAACAATTATATGACACAGTGAGATCATTTATCTTTAGCATCCATGTTTCCATACCAAGCTTCAGTCATAGCACAGTTTTATTCTTTCCTATCCAACAAGATGGGGAAAAAAACTTTTGTAAAGAGCTCGGAGCTCCTTATGTCTGTTAGCAAAATAACTCCAAAACTGGGACCAAATTTGGTGCAGGAAAATAAGAATTCATGATATGGGACTGGGCTATTTGAGGAATTGCTGTGGATATCATCAGCTATGGACCTACATCTGGTGGGTTCCAGATGTGCCTTTTCCGCCATGGCGCCTGCTTGTGGAACATTCTTCCCCTCAACATTAGATTAGCTCCATCCCTTTTGATATTCCAAAAGTCCTATCCTTTGCCTTGGGTTATATTTGTTTTTATAATTTTGTTTCAATTTGGATTTTTTGCTTTTATATCTCCTCTTTTTATATTTGTTTTTATTTGATTATTGTATGCCACCAAGAGTTTTATTTTGTGAGATGGGGGCTATTGGGGGTGGAATCTCTGGTTAGAGTAGAGGGGGGAGTAAAGAGGTGGTCTAGCTTGGAGTTGTTCCAATGAAAGGAAACAACAGAACCAGTTTGGTCTAGTAGTTAGGACACCAGGCTAGGTAGCTGGAGATTAAGTTCTCATCCTGCCTTGGCCATGAAAGCCAGCTGGTTAACCTTGGGTCAGTCACTTCACAGGGTTGTTGTTGTGGGGAAACTAGGAGAAGGACAATGTGTTGGATATGGTCACTGCCTTGAACAATTTGAAAAAATAATACAGGTGGGATACAAAGAAATAAATTAAAAATAAACAGACACCAGATTCTTGAAGCTTGTATCTGCCTGTTCCCAAGAAAAGGGAGTGATGAATAACAATAAAAAAATTACTTTGACCTACTTATGGAGTAGTTCTGGTTCCTTGTGCCTGACAGTTATACAAATTTGATTTATAAAATGAATAAGCGATATGTCAAAAGACATGCTGAGTTCAAAAATGGGTCAGATCTAGTTGGAGATTAAGGAGGAAAATAGTCCAGAAAAAGATCCCCCAGTGCATCTCTCTAGGAGACCCAGGTGGGCAATGACTCGGAAAGTCACCAGTTCCCCCATTCTCCTCCATCTCCCCCATCAAATGATTCAGAGAAGAGCTATTATTAAGTTACAGTAATAAAATATTTTATTATTAAGTTATAATAATAAAAAAGAATTCCAGCACCCAGGCTTTGCAGGTCTCCCTAATTTGTACTGAGGCAGATTTATTCACTCTGAGCTGCAAAATCTGAATTTGTGCTGAATAACTCTAATTAAATCACTCTAATTCATTGCTGTCATCCAATTATTATCTGCTTTATCGCTCAGAACTGGTACCCTTAGAAAAGGTGATGTTTCCTGGTTTACATTAACAGAATTGTTTCTAACATTTCACCATGGAATAATCTAAACTGGCTACAGAGTTATTTCCAAAATTATTCTCCTCCCTGTAACAACTGGAAATAAGACACTTCCTCTATATAATTCCCTTGATGTGTGCTAGAAATCACCATTCTGACCAAGCATAGAAGCCTACAAGAATTCTGGATTTTGCAGTAGGTACTGTGAATTATTTGGAAAAAAGTGCAGCATTTTAGCACAGTTTTGCAATTTCTTTTGTTTTGTTGGTTTGTTTTGTTTTTTAATCAAATACTAGGATTTTGAATCTTCTCTAATTGAGAACAACTGTGCTCAGTAGGGAATAACATGCCTGCTGTTGGCCTGGAACCCTAGTTAAATCTAAAAAGTTAAAAACAAAACAAGTCCTAAGCATGATCAGAAATATTTTGACATCAGTAGCCTGCCTGTTTCCCTGCAAAATGGCACATGGAGCCTATAAAACTCTAGTTATTAGAAGAGTTCATATAATGCTTTCAGCTAAAATGTGATTGGCTTGTTTATAACAATGGCTGTATTTGCCAAGCACACTTAAGCATGTAATTATTTATTAAATTGATATACCACCCGTCTTTTTGCAAGTGACTTGAATGGCTTAATTTAATACTTTAATAGCTGCATCTGCACAATGTGTGGAACCTGATTAGCTTTAACCTGGGTTATGTTTTGTATTTTATTGTGTGAACCCCATAGTGCCCAGTATTGAGCAAACCCAGACAACTGCTTAATCTAATAATAAAATGTACATTGTGTAAACACAGTGTGTTGTGTAACTGTAGTGTGGATAATAAATATCAGTGCATGCGTGAAGCCAAGATACTGAGTTAATTAAGTAAATTGTGGTTAAATAAAAATGGTTTAGCCCATGCATTCTCAAACTTTACAATATCATAACCTTCTAAAATTATAAATATTTTCTGTGCATTCTCCCTTTCCCTTGAATAAAATTTATTGTTTTGCTGGAGTTATGATAGACAAGAAATATATACGAGATATACCACTTTAATATGGTAACATTTTAATCAAAAATATGGTTAAATTATGAGTTAGGATGGATGTATTCAAACTTTACTGCTATACCATGACACTTTGAAATGATAAATGTTTTTGGCAATTCCCAAGCAAAATGAGAACACATTTGTAGAAGCACTCTCATTTTGTCTGGGCAGGAAAAATCAGAGTGCTATCAAAAGTAACTCTGGGTTTACCCAGGCAAAGCTGGTGCAAATGATGACCTATTAAATATATATATAGCCCCACTAAACTGCTTGCAGTCCTACAGTGGGTTGAAATTCTTGGAGAATTTCCATGTCTTATCACAACATGTAAAATCAGCCAATGGCTCTTCATATTCTCTTCCAGAGATATATGAATCCCATCACCTAATCCTTTTAACTGAAGGAAAGAATAAAGATCGAGCCTGAAATCTTTTTGTGTACATTTTTAATACCATTAGCTTTTTTTAAAAAGTGTTTTAATCTATTTAAAATTGTTGCAGTTCTTTAGCTTGGATCTGGTGTTGTTTTATTGCTTTTATCCTGTTTGCTCTGTACACATGCATGCATAAGTGTTTAACTGTTCTTGTAAACTGCCTTAATTAGCCAGCAAAGGCATTTTTGGAATAAAATAGACAAGCTAGAAATGGCTTTCTTACATTCTACTTAAGTGGGCCAAAGTGTATGAAGCAAAGAACAAACTTCTGGTAGCTTATATTTTCATTACAATATTTATATATGCTTCTTTCCACATGGACTCCTATATCCATACAATCATAAAAACTGTAAAATATTCCATTAAATCTATAATCACAATCTTTCTCCCTTGGTGCTCCATCCAGCAACATCATAGGTTAAAAGCTTTGTGAAACTGCTCTGCCTTCCTGCCTCCCTAAGAACTGTTAGGAAGGAGAGCATCCAGATCACCAGCATAAACGGTTCTATCAGGAAGAAATAAAAACTTCCTACTCTACCTCTTACATCGTAGTCTGAATGCTGCCATATTCCTTGAACTCACTTGGTTATAGTTCCTTGACCGAAGATGGGTACATTCCTTCTATCAGCATCAGGAGGGATGCACATGGAGCAATGAAGGGAGCAACCACCTAGCCAGCCAAATCAGTCAAATCAACCCTGCTGATCAATGGGATGACACATATTGCAGCCAGATTGTCCACACATAGGCAAAGCAGCTTGTCCTGAAAGTCAACCCACATAGGGCTTCATCAGAATCACCAGCACTTTGAGTTATACTAGGAAGTCTGTAAATAACCAATGCAATGCTCACAATGCTGGTCATATATATTTCAGACAGAGCTCATCCAACAGTTATCAGGCTGCTAACTGTACTGCCAGCTACAGTAGCTTCCAAGGAGCCTTCAAGACAGCCCCATATAGAACACATGGCAATAGTCTATAATAAAGGTGTTAAGAGCATGGATGATTATCGCCAGGTTTCACTTCTAGGTAGTCTTGCATCTGGTGCAGTCAAAAGCCATCCTAGACCCAGGATCTACCTGCCCATTCAGCAATAGCTGTGAATGTAGAAGATCCCCAAATGTCCTTTTTGGGGAGCAGAATCACAACCTGAGCAAGTAAAGAAGCATTTTCTTTGTTTCTGTATCGAGATGGCTTTATTTCTTGCATAATTCAATTCATACTAAAGACACGGTTCATTTAATTTGAGAAGCAGATGCAACAATGTAGTTCTCCTATCAGCATCTTACTTATTCGTTGATTTCAAATTTCTCATGACTAAAGACTTGTTTTGTGCTTACTACCACTTTTACTGATGGTCATTTTTCTTGCCTGCTGTTATTCTTCATTCTGACTTGGCATCTTTTTTCTGTATTGTGTCATGGGCTTACATAAAGCAAATCTCATTTGATTTATTCTTTCTGTGTCTTCACATGTTTTTGAGATCTTCTCCTTCCTACAGTGTGTTTTTAATGGACATATCTTCACCCAAGGAATCCTGGGAATTGCAGTCTGATTAATATAAAGCTGTGGTATTATAGGGAGGATTTCTGATTTTCCAAGATTACATATTTTCTGGAAAACTCTTTTTATTATACTAATTCTCAAAACATCCAGAAGAATATAAAGGGAATAAGTAGTATCTTCATTTTCTCTTCCGTATTATTGCAGAATGCCAATAAATGATTTAAAGCTTTATTGTTTTTAAACAAGAGTACAAAAGTTTATACGCAGGAGGCATACTTTCATTTTATATATTCAGCCTGTGAAAATATAAAAACTATGTCCTAGTATGGTCTGGTAAGGTAACCAGAATTTTCAGTCCCATGTTAAAAATATTTTAGGATTTAGTGGGATTTTTTCCAAAAAAAGCGCACTTAACAAAATCAAAATGTTAAGCAGCTCTATTATGTCATCTTTTTAAAGTCTTTTTTAAAAAAGCAGACAATTGTGCTACTTATTTTTTTTTGCAATTTGTTGCTAAATTTTAGCATTTAATTTCTATGTGATCTATAGAGTGACAAAAATATGGAGGAAAGGAACTGAAACCATCGTATGCAGCACGCAATGCATAGATAGTAAGCGTTCACTTTTTTGTTTTTATTTAATTAAGCAGAACAGAAAAAGAAATAATATAAAATCAAAAAGAAAAAAGAAAGCAGCTATATGAAAACACTTATATTTTAAATCAACGAAGCAGCATTTATTTACAACGATTTTCATGCCACAAACAACATCTAATTAGATCATATTTCAAAAATAATTTAGGCCAGGATGAAAACCGAAATTGATGATTTTCCAGTCTGTTTAGGAGATTTCTCCTTGCTCATCTTAAATACTACAGCTGTGTTACAGCTAGAGCAGAGATCTTGGGAACCATGATCCAGATTCTCACTGGTTACAAATGGCTCTTGGATTTCAATTAAGTAGCCTGGTCTGGAAGGACTCATTACGGGGTGCATAAAAGAACTTATTGCTCTTTCCTCATCCACAGAAATCAATGAGGAAACCAGCAATATACCTAAGGAGAACACCAACTAAAACAAATGAAAACCTGGCTACGTAACAAGTATCAAGAAACTAAGTAAACTAAATAAAACCAACTAATTTGGCAGGAGATTGTCATTTAGTTTGCAATAAACTTACTATTTGTGAAGGACCTCAGATATACAATACTGTGCAAAAGTCTTAGGCCACCATTAGATTTGTTGTTTTAGCAATAGTATGATGACCAAATATATTTATGTCTCAGTCTCTTTATTAGAATACAACCAGAAAATACAGGAAATTTGAATACAGTATACAAAACAGGAAAAAGCAGAAAAAACAGCTTCTATAGGCTAAAGTGGCAAGTATTTAATACTGACTATTTAATATTGACTTTTGTCGAAAGAAGCCATTTTGTTCTGAAAATTGTGTTTGTTTCAATTTTGTGTATGTATTTTCTGTTTGAATCTTAATACAGAGACTGAAAAATAATTATGATCATTAAAAGTGGGTAGTGGCCTAAGACACAGTACTGTATTTGGGGGGCTAAAAACTAGGATTTTTAATACATACTAATTCTGAAAGTAAATGTAGGTTTATTATCTTTATTTTCTTTATTTATTGATTGCGGTAGAATCTTCTTTGTCTTCCTGAAGCTCACCTGCAGCTACATTGTTATCCGCACAACAGTCTTGAAAGGCTATTTAGATTAGAGATTCCACTGGTACATTTGAAGTTTTGAAAATAAATTGTGGCCCTTCTAAATAGGTTGCCCTTAGCTGCCATGGAAGTTACAACCAATTACAGTGTACTAACTATTCAGAATCTATGCTCTCCCCTGGCCAACTAACTCTGCTTAACTTGGTCCTTTCCCTGAACTGGTGGATTCAAGCAAGGAGTTGGCTTATAGCCACCCATCACTTTATAAGACTAATTTGAGATGTAAAGGCATTCTTGGAAACAAAGGTGATTGCTTTACTGGGCAGTGTGCCAATTTCTTCCTTTTTTTAAATTAAAAGTGTATTTTACATGAAAGATCAAAGGTGGGATAGAAAGCCTGGTAGATGTCAAGGGAGATAGCCTTGAAATGGGAGATTATGGGAAGCTGGGAAAGTAATGGGATGAATATTAGATAAACACTTAATAGATAGGAGTTAATTAGTAGCTTATCTCATATACAGCAGTTCAGACTGGGCTGCAAAAAGCCCAAGAAGAAGAGATTTGGAACATTCAAAGAAGTTCCAGCACAATGAACTGGCTAATAAATGAAGCCAGGAAGACAGACAGAAAGACATCTCGTTGCAATGCTGAAGAATACTTGATAGTTCACAGATATACAACAATAAAAATAATTAATGAACTACAATTAGAACATACAAATTTATAGAATATATGCAATCCTAACTGTTTATAAATGTCCAAGACAAAATCATGCCCCAAATATCTCATTTTCAGCTGCTGAAAAGAAAAAAAAGAAAGCAATTAAAGTGGAAATTAATTTAATTTCTACTGTGATCTACTCCAAATGACTAGTACTATTACTGAGAAGCAGCATCTTCAAGCTTCTGCTGCATTTACGTCCCGGAAGGGGGAACCCCAAGGCAGATTTTCCAAGCGCATTTGAATTGGTTGTCAAGTGATCAAAATGTGGGCCCTCTGCAACCAGAGGACATTTATGACTTCACAGGTCCTGTGATAACCATTTGCGACATTCACAGCTGCTGTCTGACAAGCAGAGTCAATGGAGAAGCCAGCAGTAAAATTTCAAGTCACAGTCATATGATGTTTTGCTTAGTGACTGAGTTGCCAGTCCCAACTGTGGTTGCTAAGTGAATGTACAAAACTATCTGATCAAAGTATCAGTTGCTAGAACGACTGAGCTACATTAACTTTTCCTTGCTTATTTTTTTACCAGACAACTCAGATTAATACTTATGGCTTGTTAAAAAGGGTTATGTTTCCTGAATACTTTGTTGGATCTGAGCCAAAGTATTTTTAAGGTCCCTTGAGAATTTAGAAAATTAAGCATTACCACATCAGCTCCTTGTCAGTGATACCACGGTGTAGCCTACTCATTCCTTTCTTTGTAGTCACTAAGCTTTGTGTGTGTGCATAATATCAACCACCAAATGTACAAGATATAAAATGGTTTCAAATTTAGCTATGATTATTTTTACAGTGAAAATCAACCATTTTATTTTCCAATTTCTGAATCATTAAATGAAACCTTTGGCTGAATCACACTAATAGTGTCTTTTCACTTTGTTTGGAACAGATCTCCAAAGGTCTTCCCTTAACCTCACAGTTTTTGGGATGGAAATGACATAGATTCAGACTTTGGCTGGTACAGTACGCTTCAAGTACATGTTCGTTAACAGAGCCCAAGTCTCAATAGCATAATTCAATTTTGGTTGTAACTGTGGTGTAACGAAAGCTTTCTGGCATTAAAGTATCTCTTTAAAGTCTCATTTAGTTAACTTGGCCAGGCTTTTGCCTCCACATTTAGGTTCTGAAAACTCATTAGAACTTATAAAAGTTGTTAAGCTATACAACAGGAAGGGCAGGGCAGGGAAGAGAGGAGAGGAGATTTCAGGCAGTCATGTCCCTAATTGGTCTTGCTCCTTTCACAGTCCCATCACAGAGCTGCAATGCTAGTCAGGCATTAACAGAATGCAGATAGAAGGACCAACATCAGAATTTAGGAATAAAATTCTCTAAAGCCATTGTACAAAGTCACTATTTTCCAGCGTGATGGTAAAAGTTACCTTTATGGGAAAGAATAGATTTTCAAAACGATAACAAAATCAAGCAGAACAAAATGTAACAAAAACATTAAAAGACAAGCAGTTAAATTGTTTTCTCTCCTTGGGGGGAAATAATCATGCTTGTTGAAAAGAATTAAAAAAGAGGAAAAACCTTCGTCTGGGACTGATTCCAGTTCTCTAACCCAGGTGTAGAGCAATGCCTTCCCCAAGGCACTCTCTTGTCCTTCAAGCTGACAAGCAGCAAATGCCTCATTTCCAGCCTGCACATCTGCTGCACCCAACTCTGGAATTAACCCTTTGCCTGTAGCTCACTTAGCCCAGCCCCTCCTGACAGCCTGAAATGATCCTGCAGCAAATTCGTGGCCATCCCAAGGATTTCCCATTGGAATTTTTCACACAGAAACCCAAAAGCCAAGAAGTTAATGGAGAGCGGATGTTGCCCTGAGCACCACCCTCGGGCCATGGATGCAATTGGAGGACATAGATGGAATGAAGGTGAGCTTCATGATGGGAAAATGAGGAGCACAGAAGTGTGATTCATGATGATGATAATAGTTAATAGATAATCTAGATCAAGAGGAAAAGCAACTCTGGGATTTCTTTTCAACTGGATTTAATGAATTGGGAATTATATCACCGCTTAATATCCAGGATATCCAATATCTAACCATGCTTGGTGAATAAAATACCTGAGTAGCAATATATCATGCAGAATGAATCAATATCTCTAGTATACTTTTGGACTCTCCTTAAAGATGGGGATTGACAACTCTGTCCTCCTACACAGTTTTATTCTCAAGGAACAGAAGCTTCTGACTTTTTCTTATTCTCAAATGATTTAGAACAATGTTTTCCAAACTTGGCAACTTGAGATGTATGGACTTTACCTCCCAGAATTCCCCACGCTGGCTGGGGGAAGCATATATATATGCTATATAGCATTCTTCTGTACTGTAAAAGAGAAAAACTTGCCTGTGGACTCAAGAGGGAGCTAAGCATCTAGCTCTGAATGCTGAAGTTTGAAGCACTTCACTTATACAACAATTAGTATTCTCACAATTTGAAGAGGAATCAGGTATTCTCAGGTATCATAACTGATTCCATCAATGAGCTGACAATACTTACCTGGAAAATATAGTGGATTTATTTTTATCTAGAAGAAAATGGAAAGCTGAACATATCGTTATAATGACTAGAAGTATCAGATCTCACTGCTAAAATCTGGATGACCACAAGATGATAGCAAAGGCTAAACATTTTCCAGTACCTCTTTGCTGCCATCTTATGACTTGATAGATTTTTGCAAGATAGATCTAGTAGCCCCAAAATACAGAGGCATATCAATGAATATAGGGGGCCCAGATAGTAACATGATTTAAGATAGTTACTTGAAAGGGACACTGCTAAGTACATGTTTGACCACATATGCAACATAACTATAGACTTGACAACCCTGGAATCAAACTGACTACACAATAGTAAACAGAAGATGGGTAAGTATGAGAAATTGATAACTTGCTGAGACGGTCAACCTGACCGGAAAAACATCGGTATTGACACTCATCAATGACTAGAAACCACTTATGGATTTTTTTGTGTAAAAAAAGAAGATGATGTTATGACTTATGGTTTTGATGATTAGAAAGACTAGGGAATTATGATGGAATCTTTAAGAGAGTGGTCTGTTAGAAATGTATATATAATTGTCAAGAAGAAGATTAGAAGCCATTTATTTATATTTTTTCATTTTGTTTATATTTTTTTTGCATCTCCTTTTTCTTTATTTTCTTTCTTTTCCTCTTTTACATTTACTATATTTTTATTTACTATATTACTTTTTCTTTGAATGTACTTCCTATTATACATGTAAATTCTTTTAATACAAATATTTTTAAAAAGATGGAGAAGTATTATTCAGTCAAGACAATTCCAGATTATAAAACAGGCACATATTTGTCAAATATATCGATTAAATTATAGAAAATTAAAGAGACTATGCCTGCAAGATATGACTTAGCATATATAAAGAAAGAATATATGATCAGTTTATAAGAAAACATACATATTAAAACAAAAACAGAAAAATATTCAGAGAGGTAAAGATTGAAAAAGGTTCAGAACAAGCTATTCTGGCAGCAAGCAAAAGCCAACCTTAGCAGCAGGAAGAATATACAACAGAACACAGACTTCCACATCAGACAAAAAAAGTTACCTTTATCAAGAATATCAAGAAAGATATTACAAAGATATAACAAAAAGAAGAAAATGAGAGTTTTTTTAAAAAAAATCAGAGAAAACCAGAAAAAAAGGTAGGAATATTGAAGAATATCATGGAAAAAAATCTAATAAAGGCAAATGAAGTTAAAGGAAAATTGAAAGACCATACTGAAATCATTTACCAATGGGTTTATAGAACGAAAATATTTGCCTGAAGACAATATATTCAGGAATCAGCACTCCTTGAAGGTGAAATATGATGGGCCATAAACCAGCTATCAAAAGGAAAGCACAAGGTGCAATTCAAATAAACTGTTTCAAGTTGCAGAGAAGAAGCAGTTAAAATGGCAATAATTCCGTGTCAACAAACATAGAACAAAACTGTGTGTGGAGACATAAATAGGTATAGAGAAATACAGGGGAATGTCTAATTACCCAACAACCGACCCAACGCAAGCAGTTTTGTTCAAACTCTTCCACTGAAAAACAGAGACATACATGGAGAAATGAAAGTTTCAGAAAAGACAGAGAAACATGAGATCAGACAAGCAACATCAGATGAACACATGAAAGAACATGAACATTCAAGAAGATTTATTTTCCCTTCCATCAGAGCTGGTTCACACTATGTTAAGGAGGCTAGTGGCCATTCTCAAAACTATTTGCAGGTGTAGGCTTCCTGTCCTTCTCAGACAAGCTTCCTCTCCCATGACTCAGAAAAGCCCAAGAAGGAAGACTCTAAATGCTTTGAATTGCCTATGCAGAGATCTCTCAGTAGAAAGAAAACTGGGATTCTTGTATTATTACTCCAACTCTTTCTTAATAAATCTTCATAATCTCAGCTCAGAGAGATTCATTCCTTGGATTGCTTCACTTCCAGCCCTGATTGTGAGAGAAATCTTGCACCTTCAATGACAACAGCAAAGCCTTTGACTGTGTAGTTCATGCCAGAATGTGGAACATATTAAGGCTGTGTATGCGCCAGAACACCTGATGATTCTTCTGAGGACTCTTAACAGTGAATAAAAAGCTCTGTTTTTTTAAAAAAAGATGGTTTTATCAGCAACAGCTGTGCTCAACAGGAAGTGCAGGCAAGGAGCGTTAAATTTAAATTGCAGAACGTTGAAAAAGACTTGATAATCCTAATATGATGCTTTATTCTTTCTTATGCCATAAATAAAAATGTTTTTGTTGCTAAATTTGAATTAGGTGGTTGTGGTTTTTAACAAACGGATAAGAAGATTCCTACTCGTCAATATGATCAAAGTTTATGGAGTAATTCTTGTTTTCCAGAACCCCCTTTTCTCTCTTACAATGATGATGATGTTTGAAGTTATATATTTAATTAATCTTGTGTATATGTAAATTAGTTTAGCACAGTAAAAGGAAGCTTTTTAAAAATTATGCAACTCTTCTCTTTCTAGCATTAAGCAATTTTAAATCACATCATCTCTTTCTGAGAACAGGAAGGAAGCTTAGTTTTCTAGTGATTATTTTATTGCTGTTCAATCTGGAAGAATTCTCTAAAGCAGGTGTACAACCTTTGAAATAACTTAGGATGGATGGGGTCAAAAAAAAGAGGGGCCAAACTAAATTTTCTTTAAGTTTCAGTGTAAACAAGATTATTTCATATGACTTGCATCTAATATTTTTGCCTTTTTTCTCATCTTGAAAATCACAGTCAGTGGCAACCTTTGGTGTAGCTGCATATTACCTTGTAGATGTAATTTTTGCAGTGCTGCTATGTATGAAATGGCTTGTGGGCAGTAGAGATAAATTAGTACTGATGGAAGAGACCATGTAAAGCATAATGAAGAGCAAATGCTGTCTCTGAGCAATGAAAGAAAATATGCCCTTCCTGTGAGAAGAACATAATATACAACAGAACACATAATATGCAACAGAGTATTACAAGAAAAAGAAAAGGAGATGCAAGAAAGCAAAATTCAGTAAGCAGCCTTCTCAGATTTAGTTTAATATAGCAAGTCATCCTACATGGTCACTTTCAAGTCAAACGCAAACAGCTGATAAATTACTGGACATGACCATGCATTGCTCTTGGGCAGCAATATAGAAGTGGTCTGTGATTGACTGATTGACTGATTTGATATCTTGATTGCAGCTCATGTATGGTCTTCTATCCAAATTCTAGCCAAACCCAGAGATGCTTCGGTTTCTGAGATTAGCTAAAAGTGACTAGGTAGAGCTATTTTGTGTGTCTGTGAAGTCATCATGAACTAACCTCCATCTGAAGAACCTCCAGTCTGTTCTTGTCTTGCATACTTGTGGCTGGGCTTCTAGATTCAGAGTGATGTCTAGAGACAAGCAGATTAACGGTAAGAAAACAAAATTTGGTCAGAATTTGTCCGAATTGTTGCTATTTAAAGGAACAATATTAAACACCTTATTAAACATCATTATAAATTAGGATAATTGATTAAACAATCGAGAAACAATAGACATAAATGAAATACAGTGCACAAATACTAGGAGAATATTCAGAAACTGAGAAATTATAACCAATCCAACCATTTGGATATTAATAGAGAATACATTATTACTATCACAGTTAACACTGGAAAACAGTAGATCTGTGATTATCACTCGTTTTTTTTCATACCCCATGTAGAAATTTTAGAAATTAGAGAAATGTTAAATGTTAAATGTTATTGGAGAATGGGTAAAAGTAAAGGTAAAGGCCCCCCAGTGAGGCACTACCTTGCTGTGGTTGGGGGGCTTGTGTGCTCTAATGAAGATGAGAGCTCTGCCAGAGGTTCAACCATACTGGACAGG
>JANHZU010000575.1:117202-133069 GCA_032468055.1 Acrochordus granulatus
AAAGGTAAAGGAGACCCTGCCAGTCGTGACTGACTCTAGGGTGCGGTGCTCATCCCCGTTTCCAAGCCGAAGAGCCACTGTTCGTCCTGGGACAGCTCCGTGGTCATGTGGCCGGCATGACTGGACATCTTAAGGCACACGGACACTGTTACCTTCCCGCCGGGAGGGGCGGTACCTATCTATCTACTTGCGCTTGCACGCTTTTGAACCGCTAGGTGGGCGGAACCCGGTTGAAACAGAAGGTGCTCACCCTGCTGCGCAGCAACGCTGGGTCGTGAACCCGGGCCGCCAGCCTTCCAGCCGGCAAGCTGAGCTCTTAACCACTTGCGCCATCAAAACCACAACAAAATGTACTACATTTTATGATAATTAATCTTGAATCTTCATTTTTCCTTCTAAAACATAAATATTTGCTGCTTATAGTTTACAATCCTTATTAGTCAAGGAGGATCAGACTAATCTGATTGGAAGTAAATGTAGTTTTATGAATGCCACCACAAGTATTTTCCCTTCAGATATCAGGATGACCCAACCTTGTTGGTCTTTGCAAGACCATGATGACTTGGCTGTGTGCTTGGCCTGGAGACCCAAGTGTGTTAAGGGCCCCATTTCCTGGCTGTATTAACATCCATAATAACAGTTTTACTTGTGCCACATATATTTATTTTGTATTGTTTTAATTATTTTTATGTTATATGCTGCCCAGAGTCACTTGTTGAGATGGGCAGGTATAGAAATCAAATAAATAAATTAATAATATATATACTAATTTGTGCGCCCATGTGTACATCACCTGGGATGAAATCATAATCCAGATGCAATATATCCCGCTGCTTCATGCTCTACTTCAAATTCCTTATTCTCTTTCAGGGGTGTCCATAGGGTGTGATCAAAAGAGTGTCAAGCTGGCAGTCATGACAGTGCAATTGAAATTCCACCCATTTTTATGTTTGTTGCATATATAGTGCAGTGTTGCTATGTTATGTGCATAACAGACAGTTGGAGTTTCAATCATATCTTTGAGGCCATTATCCTAACTTTTTTTTAACCATACCCTCCTGCTCTATTCCATGGCTTTTAAATTGAGAAACATCTATATACTCTGAGCACCAAACTATTTATGGTATGTACAAATGTGATGGGACTTCCAATACTTTTCTTTTAAAAAATCCTAAAAATGATATATTGGGGAGGCTATCATTAGATGTGGACAGATGGTGATCTCAGACAGCTGGGTTTGGATGACATGAAAAAAGAACACATTTAGGGTTATTTAGTGTGTTATTATTGGATTTTGCTACCAGGAAATCGAACAATCATACCTAAGGGTTTAAAAAAAGCAACCTAAAAACATGCACTCCCGGTTCAGATGGGTTCTATCCTCATACCTCTGTTTGATCATTTACTTTTCTACTTTGCATTGCGTGCTACCCTGAAATCTAATATGATGATAAAGATTTTAAATTAGTAAATTATTCCCCCTGCATCAGTGCAAAGGGTTTAATCTGCCAAACACTGGAGTCATTAGTTGCGACATAGAAATCATTTACTATTTTGGCAAAGATTTGAAATAGACCTCCATCCCACATCTAGGAAGAAAAGTCAGACTCTAAACAAAGTCCCAATGTGGACACAAATCAGACTTCCATGTCTTGTGCCAGAATTCTAGACAACCTGGAGACCCAGCACAGCTGAGCTGAGAGTGATCCAGGCAAAGAGGAGAGGAAGAAGAACTAGAGAAGGGCTCTCAAAAATCAAAAGCTTGCTTTCAGTAGATTAAACACTGTCACTGTCACTTTTTTTCTTCCCATTTTTTTGAAGAAAATTATAACTGAAATCAGCTTTTGAATGTCTTTTTTTTGTCTAGATCAAGGGTATACAAACTGAGGTCAGCATGAACTCTCTGAATACTTGGGTGTGGCTGCAGTATTTCAGATGGCAATTAGTTAATATAGAAAAAAGAGGCAATTATGAAATTTATGAGAATATTCTCTCATTTGATTAATGTAATGTTTAATTAAATGTTACTTTGATTAATTAAACTTAGAAAGGATTAATTTATATCCTACTTAAGCTTTGGAGTTAACAAGGTCCTCAATGACCCCTTAATCTAAATACCAATTGGGACCTTCAACACCCCACTTTTCAGATGACAGTATAATATATTCCTAAGGCTGTAGAGTCCATTTGATTCTGAATTATATAAACAGAAGGGGGACAACCCTACAAGACTTCTGCAGTCTTGTACTTCTCCAATCTTGATAATTCTCCCCTCTATCACACACTTCCACTGACTGAAGGAGAATGGGAATAGCAAGTCTCTTAATTCAAGTCATGAGACCACAGATTTTAGGGTGGTCTTTAAATTCATATTATTTTGATGTCACAGCTGGATGAATCCTGAGATCTAGAGATCCTCTCAGTTCTGTTTAAAAGGGATTAATTTTGGTAATGCACTTGATGTCTTCATGCATTTAATGGCACATTGTGAATCAGACCAAAGAGAATCTGACCATCACTATTTTTTAGTTTGGTTCACTCTGGGTCACTTTTTATTTGTTCTTTTTCCAGAAATTAAACCATGTTATGGACAGACATTGTTTCAAAATTTCATGTTATCATTGGTTCCATCTTGAATATGCCTGACTAATGGCTGTTTAGATATACAGCTGTCTCCTTAAGAGGAATGTTTCTCCAACAAACAAACAAACAAAAAATGCTATGAAGCAAGAAACATCTTTTGCTGTTACAGGGCAAAACCATGTTTTATAGTTGACCCTTGTTCGTCCAGTGTTACAAAAGCGGATTGCATGCAGATTAATTTCAAAGCAGGGAGATGGGCAGTTGTCCTGTATTTGGTTGGCACTTGTGAAATGTTGAGTAATGGAATCAAACTGCAGAAAGAAAATGGGACCTTTCTGAGAAATGATGAAAAGTATCTGTTTTCATTTTGTGATGAAAAGTATCTGTTAAAAAAAAACAATAACATGATATGATACAGGACAATGTGACATTCAGGTGCTTCTAACAAATACACCTACACCATAGTCTCAACCAACATGTCTCAACCAGTATCTGATTTAAACAACAAGCAGTGGATCTCATGTGCTACAAACATTAAATTTGATTAACCATTAACTGTTTATCTGTTAGACTGTATTAACCTAGGGTTCATCCTCATTTTCTTCTAGATACAATACAGAAGTATTTTGCTCGTTGCTCTTAAAGAACATGTTTTTATGATACTGCTGCCCACCACAGGGACAGCTTACATTCATCTTTAGCTGTTGTACCTAAAGGGACTGTTTTTGTCTCCTAACACAAATCTTGTTGTAGATAAAATTTAGGATGCTTCATCCACAATGCTAGTGATGATGCATTAAGGGGAAGGAACCTGTCCATCCTCTACTCACTACTTTAGGCTGGTCTGGACACATCTTCCTCAATCTAGTTTCTCAGCAGTACACATTCTTTTGGGTTGATCTGTACTGAAGAGTGGACCCTAGGCTTAGTGTAGGCATCAGGTCTTGTAATATTCAATCAGTCCTTTCTAAACTATTTTCCAGGCTTTTTAATCTATGTCACAGATATGTGACTGAAGGTAAATAACTTCAGTAATAGTAGTTCGAATAAATTCAGTGCTTTGAGCATGTAAGACCTTCTTATTAAAAGACCCAATACTTTTAAAAAGGAGATCAAAATCTATCCTTTCTAAATTGCCTGGCCAAACTAACAAACTCTCTTCCAAATTTTTTTTCAGTTCAGCTCTGATATATGACATTTTATTTTAATTTCAGCATGTTACCTAAAAGTAATTTGATATATTACACAATGCCAAACATATTAATGAATTTATTTATTTACTAGATGTGCAAATAGGTGCTTGTTAACAGACTGAAACCAACTGTCAAATTAAATGTTTATTGTTAGTATCCTTTTTAACATTTTAGAATAACAAGTTAAAAAGACCATAGTCTTACACTCCTTAAATGATTAATTAAATGTATAGACCATGCTGATTTTCAGAAGAATTGAGGAGTACTGCAGCATCTGATCAGATATCCATGTATTAGTTCAGAATTCTGTTTTTCACACTGCCAACCAAATGCAAGAGAATTGCCCATCTCCTTGGTTATTCTTTAACCTTTGTTACTAAGAGACATTGGAGAAGGAAATGGCAACCATTCCAGTATCCTTGCCAAGGAAATCTCATGGACAGTATCAAAAGGCTAAAAGATATAACACCAGAATATGAGTTCCTCAGGTCAGAAGGTATCCAATATGCTACTGGAGAAGAGTGGAGGGCAATTGCAAACTATTCCAGAAAGAGTTAAGTGGCTGAGCCAAAGCTGAAAGGATGCTTGTCTATGGATGTGTCTGATGGTGAAAGGAAAGTCTGATACTGTAAAGAACAATATTGCATAGGAACCTGGAATGTAAGATCTATGATTCAAGGTCAACTGGATGTGATCAAACATGAGATGGTAAGATTGAACATCAACATTTTGGGAATCAATGAACTAAAATGCACAGGAGTAGGCAAATTTAATTCAGATGACCACTATATATACTATTGTGGGTAAGAATCCCTTGAAAAAATGAAATAGCCCTCACAGTCAATAAAAGAGTGAGAAAAGCAATACTGGGGTATAGTCTCAAAAATGGCAGAATGATCTCAGTTCAAATCCAAGGCAAACCATTCAATATCACAGTAATCCAGTTCTATGCCCCCACCACTAATGCCAAAGAGGCTAAAGTTGGCTGGCTTACAATACCTTCTAGAACTAACACCAAAAAAAGATGTCCTTTTTCATCATAGGGGATTGGAATGCTAAAGTAGGAAGTCAAAAGATAACTGTACTAACAGGCAGGTTTGGCCTTGGGGTACAAAATGAAATAGGGCAAAAGCTAACAGAGTTTTGTCAAGAGAACACACAGGTCATAACACTCTTTTCCAACAACCCAAGAGATGACTCTACACATGGACATCACCATATGGTTAACACTGAAATCAGATGGATTTTTCTCTTTGCAGCCAAACACAGAGAAGCTCTATGCAGTCACTAAAAACAAGATTTGGAACTGATTGTGGCTCAGATCATGAGCTTCTAATTGCAAAATTCAGGCTGAAATTGAAGAAAGTAGGGAAAACCACTAGGCCATTTAGGTAAGATTTTAGTGATATCTCTTATGAATATGCAGTGGAGGTGACAAATAGATTTAAGCAATTAGATATGGTAGACAGAGCTGCAAAAGTCAATCAGTGTTGGTCACCAGGGCTAAAAGTTTGTTACTCTGAGCTTTCAGACTCTCATTAGAGCCCATCATAAGGGAATTTCTCTTTTTCCAAAACACCTGCACTGAGCCACTCTACCCTTTAAATATCTCCTAGTTGTAGATAAGATGTTGATTGCTTTTAGTTGTAAATTAAGGTGTTAACTACTGTATTAAGTGTTGATAGCTATTTCCTTTTAGCACCTCAGCCTCAGCTCCTGAGCACTCCTATTAACTGTCTCCCAAGCTTCAATCATCTCCCTAGCTATTTTTGTCCCCACTCAGCCAACAATCATAGCAGCTGTGAAATTGAATGTATGTCCTTGTTCATTACAATGTGAGGCTACCAATGAATTTGGGTCATCTCATCTAACTGCCCACTCATGCTCTTGTAATCTGGTGGTTAGGTTTCTCCCTGTCTGACCAACATCATCACAGGGCAGTCCATACAGGAAATCTGGTAGATTGCATTTGATGTTTCTTCCACCTCCAAGCAATCTTTGCATCGCATGATTTGTCTTCATATGCTTGCCTCTGGTTATTTGGTTGCTTGTTCATTGGAGGGACAGATACTGAAGCTGAAGCTCAAGTACTTTGGCCACCTAATGTGAAGAGAAGACTCATTGGAGAAGACCATCATGCTGGGAAAGATTGAAGGTAAAAGGAGAAGGGGACAGCAGAGGATGAGATGGTTAGATAGCATCATCAACACAATGAACATAAATTTAAACAAACTCTGGGAGACAGTGGAAGATAGGGAGGCCTGGCATGCTGTGGTCCATGGGATCATGGACAGCTGGACATGACTTAGCGACTGTTAGAAACAACCCAGCTTCCAACTTAAAATAAAACTCGAGAGTTTGGCATGAAGAAAAAATTATTTAATTTTTTTGAAAAGACAGGTGCACCAAGTACTCACAGGTACAGTGGACACACCTCAGCAAGAAAATCTCCATACAATTATATCCTACTCCCAGCCGGATGTGCTCGCCTCCCTTTCCCCATTGGATAGGTACTCCAGAGTGTACAGCCTACCAGAGCCACCTAGGAAGTCCCGCCTTAGTTTACATCTCCCACTAGTCTAATTCTATCTCCCACCACCCTTATCTGCAATTTTCTTTTTTTGGCTATGCCCACAGGTTGCCTTGAGGCTTCTTTCTACCCATTCCTTCCTGCCAGCCTGGCGTGAATGAGGCCACCTTTGGTTTCTGTTTAATTAATCTTATCAGAGCCTTCAACAAGCAATTCAATGGGTAGTTTGGGAAAAGGATGTGTGTTCAGCAACTATTTGGGAGGAGAATGTGTGCCTCTCAGTCGATCCCATCAAGGTTATAAACTACTTCTTTTAGGAAAGCAGATCTTTGGAGAAAAACACGTTCTTTATTTCCCACACAACCCCATCACCAAGACCAGATAAGAATCACAAAACAGCAGTGAAAAACTCTAACACCAGATCTAACATCCACAACAGTGTTTCTCAACCCTCGCCACTTGAAGATGTGTAGACTTCAGCTCCCAGAATTCCCCAGACAACTACCCTGGCTAGGGAATTCTGGGAGTTGAAATTCTTCAAGATGAGGTTGAGAAACATTTGTCACCAGTGTTTGAGTGATGCCTCCAAAACTCTGAGGCCACCATCCAGGAAGGTGATGAAGATGCAGAAGATTCAAAATCACGTTCAGGAAAGAGTTTAAAAAGCAAGAACTGAAGGCACAGTACCTGCCTAGCAACAAAATGCTTTCCCACCCTGAGCCCTTCTGGAGAGAAGAAATGAGACGCAACTTCTACATCAGATAGCATATGAATGACAAAGAGGAGCAAATCCACTTTGGACATAAAAAAATAAAAGGCACCTCCAAATAAATTTATTTCTGTCATTCTCAGGATATCTGAAAGATGAAGTCCAAAAAATCAAGATGGCAGCCATGATTCTGTGAGCAAGCCCCACTTTGACACATGTTAAAACAGGTCAGGGCTTTGATCCCAGAATTGGCAGCCCCATTGACTGTTTTTTTTCCTTGCATACACTTCTGATTGTTCTATTGGTAACTAATTTGTTTTAAATCAGTCAATCAATCAATCAATCCCCATCCTATTTTTAGGATAAGTCCTGGGAAGAAAAATTAGTTGAGTTAAGGAAACCTACTTTATCTAGAGCAGCTTCCATTGTCACAAGCTTTTCTTTCAAACGTTTATCCTGTGACTTTAGGATTTCTACTTCTCCAGCCAATTTGTTGTTTAAAGCAGCCATGCTAGTCAGCTCCTGGCTTAATCGGTTCCTCTCTTCTTTCAGATAATGTTTTTCCTATACAGGGAAGATAGAAAAAATATAGGTGATGTGAATTGTCACAAAACCTTGAATAAGGAATAGCAATGACTGATGAACAAAGAATAGCAATGACTTTTGACTTCAAATGATAAAGTCTAACAATAAATTCCACAGAGTATGGTTAAAAAAAGTCAAGATGGTGCCCATGGATGCTGGCTAGGGAATTCTGGGAGTTTAAGTCCAGACATCTTAAAATTGCCAAGGTTGAGAAACATTGATAAATTGACAAGGCACATTTGATTTAACATGGAGGAAAAAATCTTTCAAATTCCTCAGCATAACATTCTTATGGCCTGTTCGTTTTGGAAATGCATTGGATCCATTTGAAGAGGAAGTAACTTCAGGATTATGATTACAATTAAGTCTTTAGAGAAAAGACCTTTACAGAGTCTGTGATAACATCATTTAAGATTCATGACAATTAACTAGTGCTCAGTATGCTCGTTATACAGACAGATTTGCACCCATAACATTCCTTTGATTTAACATTTGGCTCCGGAAGTCTAGGATAACTGGGATATAGGTAAATAATTCAGCAGTTTGGACCTTAGTTGAATTAGTCATTGCTTCTTCCAAGAACTTAATCTTGCTCTGCAAAGCATCAATCTGTCCTCGTTTGGCTGTAATTTGCTTTTGCATTCCCATCGCAACTTTCATTGCTGTAAAAGAGATTTCCAAAACATTAGTGGTTTTGAGAACTCTTTGCAAGAAATACACCAAGAATTTTTTAGAACAGAAATGGCTTCAGATAATTCTGAAATATCAGGAAGAGACATGCAAGTTTAACCTATTAATAATTCTATATATATCTTAAATTTATGAGCCCACAATAACGTGAAGAAACCTTCACTCTTTTTAAGATCAATATGAGTACAATACATTCCAGCACAGAATGACAATGCATTTTACATTTTACAATGATAATGCATTCTATCCAGATTAAAAATAAATTCCACCATACACTCCCATTTATTAAAAGATCTATATTGCCAACTTAATACTGTTTTGGAAGGTTTGTCTATGGCAACTCTTCCCCAAAGAATGCTAGGAATTATAATTTAGTGAAAACACCAAGAATTCTCTGCTAGAGATCTGTATCTCTCTAGAAAACACAATTCCTGCTTAACTTGGAGATATGGAAAAACACTGGTTTCAAGTCTCTAATGACTATAAACTAACTAACTTAGAAGGTAACAATGTTCTGTGTGCTTGGTGTATAGTCATAGTGGCCACATGACCATGCAAGTGTCTTTGGACAAATGCTGGCTCCCTCAACTGAATCAGAGATGAGCACCAACCCCTAGAGTCAGACATGACCGGCAGGGAAAATCTTTACCTTTAATGCCTATTAACTAATGCTCCATTAACTACAGAGAGTCCTGGACTTACAACTGGTCACTTAGCAATTATTCAAAGTTACAATGGATCCTCAAAAGGTACTTATGACCCAATTCTGAAGTTCCAGCAGCCACACACCCCCACAGTCATGTGACTGCATGTCAGGTGCTTGGCAATCAGCTCACATTTGCACCATGCACATTCATGTGACTGTGATTTACAATGTTTTTGCTGAAAACTGGCATTTACTTCTGGTTTTCACAATGGGTTAGCTTAATGACTGCCACATTAGTTTAAACTACACCAAAAGTTGTAAAATCAGATTGGTTGTGTAGGTGATCCCTTTACAATCATCATGACTTATAACCATAATAAGCAAGCTCCATTACAGTTGTAAATTGAGGATTACCTGTATGCCTGTTAACTATTTGGGAACTTCTACTGTGATTATCTCTAGTTGTGAGGTACATCATCTTATCTTAAACTAAATGCTCAGATCAGATTTAACATCATCCATATGAAAATCTGTATTAAAACCATCTACGGAAAAATAACATTCTACCCTTTGCAAAAGAAGGAAACTCTTCTGTACAAAGAAATAAGACTTCTATAATACCATGGCCATCTGAACCCTCCATAGTCTTTAGAGTGGTTCTAGTTTGCTCCAGTTCAATCTGAGCAGATTTCAGTTGCACTTTGAGTTTGCTCACAGTTGCTTCCATATCTTCATTTTTCTCTCGGTAGTCATTCTTTATCATTTCTGCTTCCTCTGCAGCAAACGAGAAACAACAGAATCAAATCACGCTGTGCTTGGTTATGCTGTATCCATGTAAATACAACCCAACATGAATTCAATTCAGAAGCAGAGAGACTAGTTGGAAAGTACTGTAAGTATAGGAAAAGTTTTAGATCGAGTAAGAGGGTCAAGAGAAGGGCGGAGAAGATATCTGCAGATCCCTCTTACTGGGCACTATAGGGTATTGCATTCCAAAACAACCAGACACATGAACTGTTTTTCTCCCATGCCACCATTCAGCTGAATACCTGACTCATTCTATCTATATAACAGGACACAAAGTATAAAGAATTCTGAATTAACCCAGAAGTTCTGTCTAATTTGTATACATACCTATCAATAGATCGTGGTACTAATTCTACACTTTACTATATTCCTTTTCTACTGGCTGCATACTTTGGATGCACACTCTACTACTGAATACATAATTTCATTTATTTATGTTATTATGTTATTTACTGTTGTCTTGAAAGTTCACTGAGAACTACTGTATCAAAGTCAAATTCCTTGCATGTCTAACCATTCTTGGCCAATAAAGTTTCTGAATCTGAAGTTTTAGATTATTAGCTGTATTAGGTGCCAGGGAGACTGGAGATAAGGAAGAGGAAAGAGTAGATATATATTGCATTATGCCTAGATGACTGGGCAAAAGAGCAGTGACATCAAAATGAAGTTGACTGTGTTAGGATGGCTAAACTCATACACTTGCTTCCAAAACATAATTTGCAACATTTGAGCAACTAGCTTGTGATGCATGCAGTGTTACTTATACCACCTCCCTCAGAGATGTCTGTGCATGTGTGAAAGTGAGAGATTTCACTCCAAGAAATACAGACACTGAAAGGAGTAAGAGAAAGCTACTTGACTCATCCATCCAGGTAATGGGTGGAGACAACCAAAATTTGGTGAAAATCAAACATTGAGGATCCAATGAGGAAGATGATTTTCCCTGCCAGGTAGGCTTGTTAAAAAAAAGAGGAAGAAGTCTTCATGTTGTCTTTTTAGGAGAGGTATATATGTGTTTTCTCCTCTGAGGTTGGCTGAAGCAAGATGTAGCGAAGGAAGAGGCAACAATAGATAAATGAAATCTGAATCCAGGCTAAGAAAACCGTTTGTGAAAACACCTCAGACAGATCTCCACACCCAATTCTCATGAAAGAGGTAAAAAAGAAAATATATTCAGACTTGGAAGATTATGTTACTCTAACTATTCTGATAAATGTAGCTTTAGGTCTGCATAGTTGGGTCTACCTTATATACAAGATAGGGGAAAAACTTCCCCAACCATATTCTTGATCTAATGAATAAGGGAAGCAAGAATTTGGAACAGTGAAGCTAACTGTGGTAACATTTAGTCTGCTCAAGAGGTTCAACCTATCTCAAGAGCTGCTGCTACACTTCTACAAAGGAATTGCTGAGTCTGTCCTTTGCACAGCTATCACTGTCTGGTTTGGTGCAGCAATCATACAGGACAGGCACATATTCCAACATATAGTCAAGGTTGCAGAAAAGATAATTGCAACTAACCTGTCCTCCATAAAATATCTATATACTGAGAGGGTCAAGAAAAGGGCAGAGAAGATATCTGCAGACCCCTCTCATCCTAGACACAACTTGTTTGAACTTCATCCATCTGGTAGGTGCTATAGGATACTGCATACCAAAACTATCAGACACAAGAACAGCTTTTCCCCCCATGCCATTATTCAAATGAATACTTGATTAATGCTATATGATCATGCTACAAGATACATAGAACAGAAGATGAAGAATTCTAATTTACCCAGAAGTTCTGTCTAATGTATATACATCCCTATTAATGTCAAACTTTATAACACTTCCTTCTATTAACTGCACATTTACAGAATAACTAACACTGTTATGCATTATCTTACTGTTGTTTATTGATGTTGCAAATATACTGAGAGCTGCTGTACCAGAATCAAATTCCTTGCATGTCTAACCATGCTTGGCCAATAAAGTATCTGAGTATTTTGTTTTATTTCATACATTGAGTCTGGGCTATGTGAATTTGGGTTTGGGTGTGTGGTTGTTATTTGAGAGATCCTGGAAGACCTAGTCCCTGGCTTAATGGTGACTTTGCTTTTACTTTTTACCTTTCAGCTTTCCCTTCATCTCTGTCTTGTTATAATGAAGCTCATGGGGCTTATTTTGGGAAAGAAGAGCATTTAACACACGCTTCCCTACTAGGTCAGATGACTGAAGGAAGAGGATTGCAGAGTCCTAGGTGCTCTGTTTTTCTGCAGTGCACTGATGATGTTACCTAGCTTGATAATGAAATATCTGCAGCAAATCAAGACAGAGAGCATGTTTCAACACTGAGGTACAAATATTCTCTTGTATTGGAAGAGGGTTGCCTCTAAACTGAAGTGATTGATGGCCTCTCCCTAACTGATTATCTCCAGAAGTGCAGGAACAGTACAGCTTGATTATGAGAGGAGGGTTTGGAGATACTTCTAGGAATCTCCTCAGGGCAAATACCAACCCCGTTATTTAGGAGATGTCTGACTATCAGGAAAAGGGCAGGAAAAGTGGCAGTTGAATTAATAAAGAGCTGCATAAGATAGATAGGTCTGATAGACAGATCTGACATTAACAATTTGATGTTTGACTAAAATTCTGCAATCTGATGTCCTACAGGTTCATATTCAGATTTATCTCAACATGCTGGAAATTGTGAATTCTTCAGTTCCAAAACATCTAACAAGTTTGTGTGGACTTCAACTTTCAGAATTCCATGGCTGGCTGAAGAATTCTTGGAGCTGAAGTCCACATATATTAAACTTAACAAGGTTGAGAAATACTGTGTCTATGAATGTTACAGTTCTAAGTATAAAGAGTCAAAAAAAGAAAGACAAAGCTGACAAATACCTGCTAGAGCCGTGAGTTCAATGTGACTGGTTTTGATTTCATTCACAAGTTCTTCTCTTTCCAGTTTCATCTCCTTCAGTACCCGGAGCCTCTCAGAGCATACATTCATCAGTTTTACTTTTTCTAATTCCATGTCGCTCAGGTTGACCTCTAACTCATGAATCTGGCTATCTTTCTTGCCTTGCAACATCTGGGTGGGAAAAACATCTCCTTATTGCCCTGAACAATTGCAAGGTGTTAGTTTCCAAGAATGAGAACGGTCAAAGATAGCTGCTTTAAGAGCAACACGATGGCTGCATTGTATCTGACAGAACATTTACCCAAGGAGAAGGGATAGAATTGTTTTTTTCAGAGCTAAGTGACAGTAACTTTTCATATTGTGTAACCAGTACTGGTCTAGTATCATCCCCTGCCCATGTGAAATGATAGTGCCAACTACAGCAAAAAGATGGCCTTCAAATGGGTCTAGGATGCTTGTAAATGGGCCTTGCAGCCAATGATTTAAATCCCCTGGTAACAGGTAAAAGTTACCCCTTTCTGTCATTTCTGAGTCTAGGGAGTGGTGCTCATCTCCATTTCATAGCCAAAGAGCAAGCGTTGCCAGAAGACACTTCCATGGACATGTGGCTGGCGTGACTATATGCCAAGGCACATGGAACACTGTTATCCTCCCACCAAATTAGATGGTACCTATTTATCTATTTGCATATTTACATGCTTTCGAATCACTAGGTTGGCAGGAGCTAGAGCAAGTAACAGATGCTCACCCCATTGTGCAATGGCACTTGGCTCTTGAACTCAAGGTGCCAACCTTCTGACCTGCCCAGCATCTTAACTGCTCGTGCCACTGTGCGAGTCCCCTGATATTTGCTAAAACTGTCAAACTAGGTGGAAAGTACCTATTTGGAAAACCTTAGATTAAAATATTGCTCTCCTAGGGTTTTTTTCCACCTCATATCCTGGGATCAAAAGGGAAATAGTATATTAAGAAGAGTTAAGACTGTGAAACATGGGCACCTTCAGTTCCTGGAGCTCCATTTTCTTCTCACTGACTTCTTTTATGAGCTGAGACTTTTCTGTCTCCATTGCCCCAGCTGTCCGGCCATGTTGGCTCACAATTTCTGTCATGCTCTCAATTTGCTTCTGGAGCATATCAATCACTTTCTCCTTTTCCATCAGTTGTATCTTCATGTCAGACTGCACATTTCGCAAGAGATCGCTTTCAGTTTTTAGCTGTTGGAATTCTTGCCATTTGCTATCCACCCGTCCACGGAGCTTTTGTATCTCCTCATTGGTCCGCTCAATTATTTTTTCCTTCTCCTGGTGGGAAGATTTCAGCTCAGAGATTTGCCTCTCTGCAGACTCTAAACTTGCTTTTCTTTCACTCAGTTCTTCAAAAGCACTGCGGAGCATTTCTTTGGTTGAATTTAGCTGGCCAATGATAGAAGATTCCCTCTCTAGGATTTCATTCTTCTCTTTAGTGGCTGATATCTGAAAAGAGGAAGATATGCTGAATTCCCAATGCTTTTGCTCTACCAAAGGAGAATACTTCAAATGGATTGGAATTAGGGAGAGGAACAGCTGCTATCCCAAGTTATAAAATTTGTGGGACTGTCATTTTCTTATTTCTTTTTCACATTTCTATCCTGCCATGGTTGAAAGACTCTTGACAGCTTATGTAGAATATAAAACCAATAAAACATATGTGGTGTAAGATTCCATAACAAAAACAATAAAAACAACAACCACTCAATATATTAATACAAATAATAAAAATAGAAGTTATGATACAATAAAAACAAGGGAAGGTTTGTAAAACAATTTCATCTTTAAAAGGTAGAGAAATATCATATGAAGGGGTCTAGCCTGATCTCTACTGGGAGGCTTCTAATATATAAGCCATCGCACTGGAGTGATGCAGTTCCCAAGTGGAAGGAACATGGATAGCCCCATGTTAGAAGCATTTCAGTAGTCCAGATCTGTATTCAACCTTTGTCTCAAAAGCCTCACATCCAAGGGGTGGACATGATACTTTTATCCACTTTCTTTCTCCATGGACTTTCGCTCTCACTGCTTTTAGCATTCTCCTCTATAAACAAAAGGACACTGCAAATTCTCCATGGCCTAGAAAATGAACTCTGAGCTCTTATAAAATTCTGACAGTGCTTCTAAATTATTACATCCAAACAAGGGAGTGAGTCTTTTTGCTTTGTACCTCTGTGGCTTTTTTCAATCCCTGGCTCAATATTCCAACATAAATCCTCTTCTCAAACACCCACAGACTCTTCCTCTGCAGTACATACGAACCTTTAAACTCGATAATCATTCTGAATTTAAACAAGGTTTTCACCTAATTAAACAAACACTTTCAACATCTATTTATAGCTTGACACCCAAAACCATGCTGAACAGATTTTGCAGGAAAAGAGATCAGTGTCCAGGAAAGAGGGACTTTCTTAACTTTGGGTTAGCCACTAAGAATGCCTCTGTTTATGCCCTCATTCTACTGCAGATTCCTTTTAAAAGGTAAAGGTTTCCCCTTTCAGTTGTGGCTGACTCTAGGGGTGGTGTTCATCTCCAATTCACAGCCAAGGGAGTCAGCATTGTTTGAAGAGGCTTCTGTGGTCATGTGGCCAGCATGACTATACATTAAGGCACACAGACCACTGTTACCTCCCCACTGTACAAACAGTACCTATTTATCTACTTGAATTTCTACATGCTTTTGAACTACAAGGCAGGAGCTGGAGCAAGTGATGGGAGCTTACCCCGTTACACAGCACCTGGGTCTCAAACTTGGGCTGCTGATCTTCCACCCAACAAGCCCAGTATCTTAATTGTTAGGCCATTGTGTCACCATTAGTTTCCTTTTAATTATCACAGTTATGGCCTCCTTTTCCTTTTGAGAAAGCTAGACAATCTATATTTCTTCCCTGGAAGTAGCTGGATTATACAAGCAAGTAGAGAGTCCCCTCTCCAACTGCAGATTCCTCTTGAATTGAATTGAATCAGCTAGTTGATCCACCTCAGTTTAGGGTGAATGTTCCTTCTAAACTACCAGCATCAGGAAATACTACCACTTCCTTCCTATTGGGCACAGTGGCTGAATGGTTAAAATGCTGAGCTTGTTGGATGGAAGATTGGCAGCTTGGCAGTTCGAGACCCAAACACTGCCCTGTAACGGGGTGAGCTCCCATTACATGCTCCAGCTCCTCTAACCTAGCAGCTCAAAAAACAT